>JNBR01000444.1:0-17592 GCA_002081595.1 Achlya hypogyna
TCCAAGCCGGCGACCATCAACCACGTCCGCGACGTCTTCTACCGCATGGGCTTCACCGACCGCGAGATCGTCGCCCTCATCGGCGCCCATGCCATCGGTCGCTGCTACCCCAGCCGCAGCGGCTACTCGGGTCCGTGGACGCGCGCCGAGACGACGTTCTCGAACGAGTACTTCCGCGAGTTGCTCGAGAACAAGTGGACCATCAAGAAGTGGAAGGGTCCCGAGCAGTACGAGGACCCGTCGGGCGACCTCATGATGCTGCCGGCCGACATGGCATTCATTTGGGACCCCGAGTTCAAGAAGTACGTTGAACTGTACGCCAAGGACGAGGAGCTCTGGCACAAGGACTTTGCCAAGGCCTTCCAGAAGCTCACGGAACTCGGAGTAGCGTTTGCATGAGCGCCAGTCATGCTTGTAAAGATATTGCGACTAATACGTCCTCCATGGAGAGGACATGATGTACTTCTACAACAACGTGTGTGTGGGCTACGGACTCCGCCATGCGGGCGCTTTGGCAGTTGTGTGGGCGTCGATTACAATTACAAGGGACCGCCGCAAGGGTGTTTAGGCCGTGTGCCCGTAGAGGTGTTGGAAGTGGTTGAGGAGCTTCACGGGGGACGAACTAGAAAGGAGATTGATCACCGCCGCAGGCATGTGGCCTCCCAGATCCATGTGCACGATAAGCGTCACTTCGCACTCGTGTGCAGACCGCGGGCGGATGATGTAGCCCGACACATGCGTGTTCGCGCGGACGAAGGCGGGGTTCTCGGGCACAGCCGGGTGGGTGGTCGACTTGGTACCGATGACGATCGTGTTGCCGTGGCGTTCTTCTGCGGTGACGACAAGAAAGTCGCGAGCTGTCGTCGGGAACACGGGCTTGGCTTGCACGTAGCGCACCGAGGTTGTCCCGAACACCTCAACCACACGGCAGTTGTCCGTCATCTCGTCGAAGGTGCTCATTTCCGCTGGATCCGTGAGTTTGGACGCGAGCAAGTCGGCGGAGCAGCTCACGATGCTTGTCGCCTTGATGCAGTTCCATGCGTTGCCCTCGACGACGCCACGGGAGACGTGCACGCCATGGGAGAGTTTCGCGTCGCTCCACACGGTTGTCGGGTCCGCCTTAGCGTCCTTGGCAAGGAGCTCCACGATGCTCTGATGCCCAAGAGCGATGTACTTGGCGGCCTCCATCGTTGCTGAAGCCGTCGCTCTAAGAATGCGCAGGCAGTTGGGTTGACGCAACTGCGACACTTGCAGGATTCATTTACTTTCGGCATATGCCACCATGTAGATCGAAACAAATGCCGAATTTAGCTTTGGGAAACGACTTGGCCGGTTTCACGAGTTTGCCTTTCCCATGTGCTCGCTCGTTGGCCTCGCGGCCATCGTCTCGGGCATCGTTCTAGTTGTCTACGGAAGCATTTACGCTTCGTACCATGCGACGCGCATCGACGACGTTGTGCGGGCACGCGCGGTACCGACCAACGCGGCTGGTTACGCCGCTTTCGTTGCCGTAAGCGTCGTCGGCATTGGTGACTTGTTACATTGGCGCCTAGGCGCCGACGATGGGCGCTGCCGGTGCTGAGCCACAAGTGCGCAGCTACTATGCATTCAACATCACCAACATTGCGGATGTGTTGGCCGGTGCAGCGTTGCCCCACGTGGAACAGGTTGGCCCATATGTGTACGCCCAATCCTCGCTTAAGTTCAACGTGCAAACGACACCGTCGGCTATCTCGTACGCTGTCGCTACTACGTATCAAATGGATGCTCAGCGCTCAAATGGATCGTCGTCAGACTCTATCATCACGGTACCGCGTCATTAGCCCATCGATTCTCAACCTGAACCGATAGGTCAATACGTCCTATGCACGAGCGCTGGCCAAGCTTGCGAAATCCAATTTTTCCGAGCGCCTTCTGGTGGCTTCCCTTGCGCAGCAGCGCCTTGGGGAGTACGAAGCTTACCTCGCAGGCCCGATGATTGCGACCACCAAGCAGCGCCTATTACCGCCGTATCTCACCACCATGGCTCAGGCCGTCCGCTCCAAGGCCTTGCCGGGAGCCCTCACGCGTTTTCAAGCGCAAGTCGGCTCTCAAGAGCTACCAGCAAACCTCCTGCACGTTTTGGCCGTAGCGCGTCAGAGCTACATTCCATCGCTACTGCAGCCCATGTACAACGCGTTTCTCGTCAACTATGTTCCCACGACGCTGTCGAGTCATCTTGCGGCGCTGCAACAGGCTTCGGTGCCGCGAGTCCTCGCCAATACCCAGAGCCGCCTGCGTGTGGAGGCTGTGCCCTTGATGCTCGCGCAGCGACAGGCCCAGCTCCGCGCCACGGCCGTGCCCACGGTGCTTGCTACGCTACTTGCGCGCGTGCCTGTGTACACATCGTTTCCATCTTTTGCCCGTGACATGATGGAGGAAGGTGCTGTACGGCTACCATGTCTTCGCGGTCATCATTCAAGTAGCCTGCTTCGAAGCCGTACCGTCGATGTTAAGTTCGATCAAAGCCGGGATAGTGCAGACGTACGTGACGCAGGGAGTTTCCACGGCTTCAGCGCAGGAGCAAACCGTGCTCCGATGGATTGCGACGACGGGGCCTTGGACGGACCTTGACACCATGGTTGGAGGCAACCCGACGGGCAGCCCCCGCTATGGCTTCGAGCTGCGGTCGTTCGCGTCCACAGAGTACGCGTACAACTTGGCACATGCTATTCATGCTTTTCGTAGCACTAGCATCAACCGCGGCCTGAGTGTCGACGTGGCCAGACTCGTGCTTGGGTCCGCAACGAATAAGGACTTCTCTCTCGTCGACTACACAGCGACAGATACGACCCACGGGTTTGGCCTCTGGAAGCGAGTTGTGGCGCTCGATCAGACAGCCATCGCTGCGGTCCTCGCTGGCGTCAACAATGAAGTCGCGGCACCTGCCGACTTCATCACATCGGCCCAGGTCCTTGGCATCCGTGCTTACATCATGTCTTGGAGCAAGGGCGCCATCCTCCACCGCGACCGTCAGCGGTGCACAGCTCTCAAAATGCGTCAGCTGACGCGATTTCGTAGCTACTGGGCGACGTCGTACACCCAGCGCACTTCGGGAAGCGCGTCCGAACCCCCCGTCGACATCGATTGGTACACGTCCGGCGTTCAAACAGGTTTCCCGCTGCCATCATCGAATCTTGGGCTCTCGGACACGCAGTGCGCTCAGCTGTGGAATGCCCAAGTTGCTCCATCTTTCCTCGACCCCGTCGGCTACACAACGTGGACGGCGGCTGGCGCCTCGAACAGTGCAGCGATAGCAACCTTACAAACTGCTTTTGGTCTGACAGCGGCGCAGGTTCATCGCCGCCATTGCTGTTTACACTGAGATTCTGTAGCTCAATGGAGTGCTGGCATGGATTCAAGCCCTTACGACGAGCGCGACGAGCACAACAAACGCTTTGCGTCACTGGGCTCTCGGCGGCACATGCCCGTCGCCATTTAACAATGTCACGACGTGCGCTCAATACAACCTCGAACCCAATGCTGCGTCAACCGTCGGGTTTGAGCTCACCAACACCGCCAATTTGGTTTGGCCTGCGGCACTGGTTGCCAATCTCTGGGATACGACGCAAACGACGTCGTTCTTAAACAGTGCTGGCTACGCAAGCTGGACAAACGTCGCGCTCTTGCCCGCCGGCCTGCGGGCCATGACAGCTAGTCTTACGGCTCTCAATCTCGGGGGTGTCACGGAGGACCACGTGCGCCAGGTGCGCACTTTGTTGCAGCGCCGTGACTTCACGAAGCGGTTAGGTTTCTACGTGGCTCGTAATGTGGCAGTCGCATCCGCTTCTCGTACAGGCAATGGACCAAAGCTGGCGAGACCCGACAACGTATCCGCTGCTGCCGTCGGCCACAATTAGCTCGCTTTCGACGTATCTTTTGAATCGCCCGACCATCTCGGCCGCAGCGGCCGCGTACTTCAACAGTCCTCAAAGCGCTTATTCCGCGCTCAATGCCGCCGGCTATGCTACCTGGATGGCTGGACCGAATAGTGGACAGCTGGCTACGATGCTGACGGCCATAAACGCGCAGCTCTCTGGCTTTTGTAGCCGCTTACTCGGTGGTGCAAATTCGGCTCTCTTTGCGACGCCGCTCGTGGGGTCCTGTGCCTCCTTGGTGACGGCCGACATGGCAGCTCTCGTCACCTACGTGCAGGCGCAGACGACGGACCTGTACATGCTCACGGCACTGCGGGATCAGTGGCGCTGTGGTATCACAAACTGGGACATCGAGCCCTACCGTCCGGGTGTCGAGCTGGGGCTAGAGCTCTGCCGCAACAACTCCTGCAACCTGTCGCTCGTCAACGGCACGTCGTGCGTTGTGCCAGTTGCCGCCAATGGATTCTGGGATGCCGCGAATGCTCTATCATTCCTTGATCCCTTGGTGTAGGAAGGACAGCTAGATGTATAGGCTCTGACTTTACACCCGCAGGTATGCATCCACTTGGCTCCCAGTTCAATCACCAGATCCAACGGTGTCGGCGCCGGCGAAAGCGGCCATTGCGACGGCTCTAAGCTTGCCGGCATGGACACCGTGGCTGGATGTAAGTGCTCCTACGCAGAGAGCCTTTGGTCACACGGTATAGGTTGTGTCGCAATGGCTAGCATCCTGGGCGACGCTCGATTACACCCATCGCGACGTCCTCGGCCTCTGGCTCAAAGCGGCTTGCCCAACGCCCACAGTCGTATCGCAAACTCCGTCTTCTGTGTCATCGGCAAATGCTAACTGCGCGCCGTCGACAACAACGACGTCTAACGCTACGCAGTACACGAATCTTCTTGTCGGCGGCCGACCGACGACGTACTTTGCACAAGACTATGCCGGCACGAGCAACACAGACACCCCGACAATTGTGCTCTCGACGTCGACAGCTGTCGTAACTTGCAGCGGTGGCACACAAACGACGACGACGACCGTGGCGGTGACTTCGGGGCCGATTTGCCTCATGTCGGATGTGACACCGAAGTTGCCAAACCTTCAGTTCGGCTTTGAAGTTGGAGCTGCCACGACATCCATTCCCTCCGCGCTCTTGCTGCAACTCTGGGACGCGTCGCAACCATTTAGCTTTCTGAACGTCGCTGCCCTTGCGGCCTACTGGGTCCCTGCAGCGTCCGACGCCACCAAACTCGCTGCTCTTGTTGCTATTCTGCAGAGCGCCTCACCCGGCGTACTCGCCGCCGACGTTAACGTACTTGTGCAGTGGCTCACAAGGTGGCGCACCAACGACCTCATGTCGCTCTTTGCTCTCACACAGTGGATCGACCCGTCGACGGCGACGACGCCCTTCAATTTAGACCCAACGGGGGCAACGATCGTCACAGGTTTTGAGCTGCGCTTCATCAATCCCAGCGCCGTGACCTATCCTACCCTCGTGCAGGCGCAGTACCTTTGGGCACCCAGTAACGCCTACTCCTTCCTCAACGCTGCCACGGGGTTTCCAGCGTGGGTGCGGGCCTTCACCGGTTCCCTCCCGGCCTCCGAGTACCTCGTCGACCCGTTTGCTTCCGCGCCGCAGTCGGCTAAAGTCGCGCAAACGGCGAACCCGTCGGCGGTTGCCTCCATCACTGCCGCTACAGGCCTCACCAGTGCTCAGATTCAAACCGTCGCCGTGTGGTACGTGGCTCAACGCTTCGTATCGCGCCCAGCCAACGTCGTAGGTTGCTCTCCTGGGCAAACCACCCCTTCTTGTGGAGTACTCTAATGAGCCAATGGCTCAAGAGCACAACAGTGTTCTCAACGACGCCATCCACGCTTAACCTCGCCGGTCTTGACGCTTCTGGCCAGCTACCGTCGCTCACGGGCTTCGAGGTCGGCGCCGCGTCGGCTGTCACCACAGCCCAGGCAGCCGGCCTCTGGAGCCTCAGCAACGCTACGTCCTTCCTCAATCCCAACATGCTTGTCGTATGGTGTTTTTGCCACCCGCGCGTTGCGGTGGCGTGTCCACACCTTTCGGACGCCACCGGCATGCTGCTGCCTCCGGCTAATGCCTCGGCCATTGCGGCCATCACCCGCTACAAAGGCGCCTATCCCTCGTTCACCATGGACGGTGGACCCACTGCCGCACAAGCCTTGCGCTTCCTCGCCACAGCCACTGGCATTTCGCAAGTCGACGTCCAAACGATCGCGCAGTGGCTTTTTCAAGTTCCGATGTCTTCAATGTACCAGTACCTTCTGCAGTACCAGTGGGCGAATGGCGGCGTGCCACGCTACACCAAGTACCTTCGCCGTCGGTGTACTCAATTTGCTGACAGTTGTTTGCAGGAACGCAGGGTTTGAGCTGGCATTCGTCCTCAACTCGTCTCTCGTGACCCCGCGCAACGCCACATCGCTGGCGCTCGTTGCCAATTCCCCTGCGTCGTGTGCCGCCATCGGAGCCAGCGTCGCCGCACAGGTCTGGCTTCCATCGTCAACGACCTCCTTTCTCAACGCTGCGGGGCTCGCAGCTTGGCTGCAGGGGGCCGCGGTTGTGCCAGGTCTGCTCGCGTGTCAGAAAGCCCAAATCGCCCTCTGGCTTGAATCGTGGAAATCTCACCCATACTTGCGCCAGTACACCGAGTTTATGTGGTTCGTACCTCTTCGTACTCTTCGCCGCGATGATGCTGTTTGCATTAGGTACAGCACACCGTCACCGTGTGTGGAGTCGCTCTTTGGATGCGGGCGCGGGTTCGAGCTGACGCTACCGCCCGCTGCACCGGCAATGGCCATGAGCGCCGTAGCTCAGATTGTCTGGGATGCGACGTCGCCGCTCTCCTTCTTACACCCGACAGGTGTGCAGCTCTGGCGCACACTCCTCAGCGCCTGCACCACGTCCAATGCCAACGGCACATGCGCCACCGCAACGGTAACCGACCCTAAAGACGACCGCCTCACGGATGGCGCAGCTCACGCCGCCTTCGGCGTCGTCGTACCTCGTGGCCCAGTTCGCAACTGCGCTGCCAGCGATGTCGGTGAGCGACGTCCGCGCATGTGTCTATCTCATCGGGCAGGTACGGCTCCGTCGCTCCAAATGGGAGGCGGCAATGACAGCTCGTAGGTCTGGCTCGTCCAGCTGCTGGACAACGCAGGGTTTACAGCGTCCGTGCTGCAGGCCACCGGGGCCACCACGGTTCCGGCCTTGGCCATGCTGCAGTTCGTCAGTGCGTCTGTGCTCGCACTCAACGCCACGACCGGAGACGTCGGTGTCGCTAGCCAGCGCGACATTACGACGCAGGTGCGCTGGGATGCTGCTGCCAGCGCGCTGGTCAACGCGACGGTGCCGGTGCTGTCGGGTTTTCCCGAGTTCTCGGCATTCTGCTCCCGGGCCACCGTCGTCTTCGGCGTCGCACCGCAGTGCCAACTAGGTCAGGTCTACACGCTGGACAGCGCGACAGCCCGCGGGCTTTTCGACGCCTGGAACGACCGGACAGTCGTGACAGTCGACGGCCTTGCTCTCGCGCGCGGCGTGCTCGTGCTGGACACGTTCCTGGCGCAGCCATTCGCGTCACCGGCCGCATGCGACGCCCAATCGGCCCGGCTGGCCACCGCCTTCCCAGCCATGAGCAGTGGCAGCTTCACCTGCATGACTCTTCCCGGCAACCAAGGCCAGCTTCTCACCGTCGCCGGACTCACGCCCTTTTCCTTCGCGTCACTGCCGCCAGTGGCCGACCTGCAGGCATATCTCAAGTACACCGCGACCGTTTTTGGTTACCGGCCCGACGGTCTTCTTGGCGGTCTTTTCGTACAGACGACAGTGCACGAGCTGCTGTGGGGCAACCCTGCGGCGCGGTCGCAGCAACCGACTGCCACGCTCCCGCTGACCAACGTCCTGTTTGGCCCCGGGGACGTGCTCACAACCGCCTTGACGCCCAACGTATCGGCCACCGGCGCCGTTGCCAGTGCCGCCGTGACCAACTATACATACAACACGGGGGGTACGGGCTTCGTTGGTTGTCTGCTGGCCGTGGCCGGCGCCACCGACCCCCACGACTGCACGACGTCCGACGGTTCGCTCTTCACGCCGGGCGAGGCCCCTTCGTCGCTCTCGTTCTTTTGGCAGACCCAGGCGCGGTACCTTTTCTACAACTTCACAGGCGTCAAGCCGTGGATCGGCGTTGCTGCCCGCCGGTACGAGGACGCGGCGCCGGCGCTCGTCGACGTCTCAGCGCTCTACGACGACCTTCCCGTGCTCAGCTCGCCGCCCCATCTATGCAACGTGACGTCCACGACAGTCTTTGCGTCGGGCATGGCACCAAACGCCAAGCAACACACGCGGCTGCTCGACCTGGAGCCGCTCTCAGGTACCACCGTCCACCGTCGAGATACATGGCAGCTCAGCGTGTGGGCGCCGCCAACGTGGCTTTGGCACCCTCGCGTGCAGGCCAGCTACGTGCCGCTGTTCTGGGTGGTGCAGGAGCAAGCGATTCCCCCCGCGGCCGCAGCTTCCTTCCGCGATCTAGACCAGCCAGGCCCGCTGGCACCCGAAAAGGTAGCCATCTGGGAGCTCGTGCTCGGACTCGCTGTTGTGGGCCTCGGCGCGCACTTCTTGCGTGTGCTCTCGCGCGCCCGACACAAAGACGCACTACTCATCAAGCCCGTAGCCGAGATGCCTCCTGTAGCAAACGACGCGGACGCCATCGACGTCGACGCCACTGAGCTCGACGGGCGGCCAAAAGCTGTCTAACATGCCCAAGCGTCCGCCAGCACCCCTCGTCCGTCGTGTTTAAAGCAATCCAAATCCTTCGCTCTGAGTGATGGCGAGTTGGAGTCGGTTCTTCATCTTGTCGCGCGTTGTGTAATCGGGCAGCAGCAAGTGGTTGAAGCTACACAAGACATTAGGAGGACCCCGTCGACAAGCGCGTTAACCAAGTGTGGGCCGTAGGTAGGCTATTGCAATGCACATGAGAGTCCGTTCAGGTAGGGGGCTCGTACCGGTCCGAGTCGGGGCCGTTGCGAGAGATGACAAAGACCATGTTGGAGAGGCCGCGGATGGGCGCCCGGTCGCTGCCCGTACAAAACTTGAGCAGTGCCTTCTTCTCTGCGAGGCTGAACTCGTGAACAACGCTCCAGAAGTTCCTAGCGCGCCTCTCAGCCTCGCCCAGCGACTACGTAGCGCCACCGAACGGCCGAGCTTTCGGCATTGAACCCGTCGTCGTAGTGGGCTACCTCCTCCAGCGCCTCGAAGTCGAGTTCTTCGCTGCCGCAAATGAGCAGTTCCAGCTCCTCCGGGCGGAAAAGCGACAATGCATCGCCGCCGCACACAAAGTGAAATCCGCGGTGGAAGGCACCGTACTGCTGCGCAACACACGTCGTCGTGCTGTACTCGACGTACTTGGCGACGTAGTCGGCGCGGTTGGCCCGCGTAACGGGTATGTCTTTGCCTGCATCGTCACATGTGAGCTCCACGAGGCGGTGGGGCCTCTACCGCCGGGAACAAGTTCGACCGTCTTGATCTGGCCAAACACTTCGTACGATAGCTCGAACGAGCGGGCAAAGACGGCCTCGACGTCGCCGTCGAACGCGAGCAGTTGGCGAAGGCCTTTGCCGAGGGCCGGCTGGGCCTGCTCCAAGTCCTCGAGCGTCAATGGCTGGCCCATGAGCTTTTTGTAGACGAGCGACGGGAAATGAAGCTCCAGGATCACACCGTTGTAGATGGCGAGGCCCAAGAGGACGCCGATGAGCTCAAACTCGGTTGTGCTTTCGTACGAGTCGCAGTTGAACCAGAGCGTCCGCGTCTCGTCGTCCGCGATGAACATGCCAAAGTTCGGGTCAAGCAGCTGCCGGATGATGATCTACACAACACTGGGCTAGCGCCAAAGGGAGCCTGCTTACCTGGAAGAACTCCTTCTGCACACCGCCCTCGTCAACGCCTTCCTCGCCTACAAGCGCGCTGACGCAGGCTCACCCAGGCCGGGCCTACCTACAAACTTGACCTTGAGCGGCTTCTTGAGCTGCTCCGAAGACGCCACTTGGACAAGCTGCTCAAGCGCGTCCTGGATGACGTGCTCCCGGCGCACACGTAGCACGAGGTACGGGTGAAGCTGGCGCGCGGTGTCGGCGAGCGACGATCGGATGCTGTCGTGGACGCGGACGTTCTGCTGGTACTCGGCATCGAACTGCAGCACCTTGCTCTTGGAGGCAGCGTCGAGCACGAAGGGAAAGTCGCAAAAGCTCAGCTCGCTTAGCTCCCGTGTCGACGCTCGCTCATGCTTGTGAACCATGAAGATGGCTGACTTGGCGTAGTCTTGGAGCAGGTTGAGCTCCGAGTTGACGGCGTCGTTGTAGAAATCGGTGTACGACGCGAACGGGGCTTCGGCGTTGATCTCGACGAGAAGCCGCAGCATGTCGCACGTGGCAAAGATCATGTCCATCTTGAGCTCGGCGCCGACGAGCGAGAGCGTGATATACTGCTGGAAGACGTCGACTAGTCGTTGCAGGTCGTCTTCACCGTACGAGGACCACATGGTCTTAATCTCCGCTTTCATCGAGTCGTCGAGGTAGTACATGAGCTTGGTCATGCCGCCCACGATCGCGCGGTAGTCGGGGTCGAAAAGCAACGGGTGCTCGAGGACAACGTAGAATTGGTGCAGGGACGCCGGGGTCGTCCATTTTTTGCTGTTCGTCCACGTTTGCGTTACCCATGCGTTTAGGGCATTTTCCATCGTGTTGGCTAGCGACGGATGCTGGAGCAGCCAGCTCAAGCCCTGCTGGATCTCAGATCGCGTGTGGCCAGGAAAGCAGGCCATATTGAGCATTTCCGACTGCGAGAATACTTCGTACACGATCTTTTGCAGTGCAGGAAGTTCTGGTGGGGATGTGAGCAGCAACTTTAGGGTTAATTGCGCTGTTGTGGGAGTTGAAGGCATCGGAGCTGGCGGCGGCACCTGGTTGCTCTCGCCCATATCCTGGTTCTCGGCTGCCGGCTCGCCCGTCGCCTTGTGGTGCATCAGCATGAGGGCATGAGCAACAGCATCATTTGGCTGCATGCCACCCGCCATCGCCTCCGCGTAGAGAGCCTGGAACTGCTGCTTGAGCGCCTCTGTGTCCATCGTCATGAGTGCTTTTCGAGATCTCAGACTCCCCTGTCCGGCTTTCCTCCGGAAGATCAACCATTGTCTTTCGGAAATATCAAATTTGGGGGGTTTATTGTGCCGAAATTAAGAACACGAAAATATGGCATCTGCCGAATACGGTGGGGCTGAACTGAGTTGACAACATCGAGGCTGGCGCCCCCTTCCAAGCACTGCTCCATGCACTGCAAGCAAGGTCATCAAGAAGATTAGAGCCACAAGACGAGACAGCCTAGCAGCTGTCCTTTGGCTTTACTTCTGCGAGGAGTCACCACCGTATGGAGGGTCAACATGGCTGAGTGACACACAAAACCCAGCGACCCAGCAATGCTGTTGACGGTGTAGGACGCATCTTCAGGTTCCGCCCTGGCCGTCGTTCAAGTAATTTCTGCGGTTGCTCAACGCCGAAAAGGGCACTTGACCTGAGTTGCCCTTGTCCCCGTGAGAGATAAAAAGGTTGGCAACAACCAGCATCATTGATCTTCAAGCGGAAACGCATGCATGCTGGGCCAGCCGACATCAACACCTGACGACCCCGCCGCGTGCGTGACACTCAACCCATGGGCTCCTTTTTGTAAACCATGATCGCTTCGAGTGAAAGAACGCAGTGCTTGGATGAGCTTGTCTGCGTGGTCGTCCTTATAATATCACGCAATGTGACGGGCTAGTGCGCTGCATCGGGTGATATACGTACCGGTATAGCTATACGACGCCAACTCTTTACTCCAATGATGGCTCTCACAATAAGACCTGGTACCATGCTCAAACATCCTCGAGCTCGTTCGCTCTACGGCCAGCGCCAAAGTTTAGTGCTAGCTTGTTCAACGAGAGGAATTCGAGATATACCCGACCGGAAAGACACAACTACATTATATAATGACAACAGCCAGAGCATGTTGGTCGTCCAGTCTAGTTGCCCGAGCATGCCTGTGTATCCAAATCCATTTAACAGCGTGCGTGAGTGTGAGCTTGTCGAGATTCACGGACTCCTCAACCCTGTCTGAAGTCAGAACGGTTGCTGTTTCGTGAAGATATTGAATGATCTCATTAAAAGCGGATGATTCCAGCCGGCTTGTGCGAGAACAGAAAGATAATCGTAAGTTATCGGTCTGTGTAAGTTTAGGCTCGCCTCAGGTTTGCCTCCAATACTTCTCTCCTTGGCACCTAAAGGTAAAACTGCTTGAGCATGGACATAACTGTGCCCGGATGCCTTTATTGGTTTTGTTCGCAGAGCCCAAGGAATCACGATTACACCCAGAGCGTACTTTGTGAAACGTGTTGCAACGACGGGCGGCGTGTTGGGTAATATCACTGATAAACGAACCCACACGGCTGGCGCCAATGTGACTGCCATTGAACCGCAGGTTTGCTAAGGTTTTCTTATTCTAGAATACGCCTTCCATTTGAGCCTGGCCACAGCGTTTGCAGCGACCGCTGCCCCTAGCTCCTACCATCGTCAACGCATCGTCATACCGTTCGCTGGTCATTGCGTGGGACTTTGGGCCGTAGAGACTGCTGCTTGCCACGATGCTGATGGATGAAATCCTGCACACCGCCACTCTTGCTGCTTGTTTCTGCTTAAACGCTACCAAAAATTGCACAGCGGCACATCCTCTGCCGAACAAGAATGGCCGAAGTTCATTTGGAAACCCTGTCGTGGGATCCTCTGACAGCCACCAGCGCGCATATGCTACAAGCAGTATGGTACAGCACCAGCACATCTCTACCTCCACACGTCCGCAAAGAGCCCCTCCATTCGCCTGCCGAACAATCACCGCGTCATCGCTACCGCGCCAAGTGCCGTCACCAGCTGCTCCCAATGGTCCACGTCCCTTCTATCCTTCCAAATTGCATTCACCTCGCCCCGTCACACATCGGACACATGCCCCGGGGCATGATCGCGACTCCTTTCAACGCCTGATGTCAAGCAGCGATCGGGCCACGGCCGGGCACCGTGCCCCGGGCATTTGTGTATACGAATCCTGATTTTGATTCAGATCCTTGCACCCAATCGACAGCGAGATCCTCGTCACTGATTGGCCAGCCATCAATCCCCTGACCAATCAAATGGGTGCAATGGCGGTGGCGACATCTGATTGGACAATATGCCATTCAAACAACTCCAACCAGGTGGGATCGTTCGCTGAGCCCGGCGCGGTCGAGTGGAGTTGGCACTTTGGAAATCACCCGACCACCGCCATGACGTACTTTGCGCAGTCGCCCCAGGCACAACCGCAGCTCCGCCGGTCGCACTCGATCGAGGGCGCCCAGCACGACGGCTACGTCCCGAGCGACATGCAGTCCCAGCTCGAGCTGCTCCGCGCCATCAAGCAGCGCAACCACCAGCTTCGGTGCCTGCTGGAAGAGATGCAACCCATCGATCCGTCCGGCCAGTATCCTGTGCGTCACATGGAGCAGTACGCTGCGCAACTCAGCCAACCCGAGGACCTGCCCGAGGACCTCAAGGCGATTTTCCTGTCATACTTCCCCGTGGGCCAGGCTGCGTCCTAGCCGACCATTCCATCTGTCAATGTCGTGTTGTACTTATCTAAATTGAAACAAACCGTGTCTGGTTATTATGAACGACACTGTTAGTTGCTCTGCCCATGAAGCCTTTATTCGCATGGGGAAGAGCCTGGGTGCTCAGGGAGGGCAAGACTCGCGGCAAGCCCAGCGCTGGTGTCAGCACAAGCAGCGCAGGACGGAGGTCGAAAAAGCTGCTTCAACTCATCCGCGGTGGAATCCGTGGAGTTGGACTCATCAGGACAGAGTGGCATGTTGGGCTCTGTTCATGCGGTGTTTCTTTCGCCTGGTTGGCGATGCCCGTAATATCACTCGCGCTCGTCAGGGCCAACCACGTCGGACGCTGGACACGGTCACAAAGCCCCAACACTGCCCCCGAGATTCAAAACCCCAGGGCGTGTGAATCTCTCTGGTGCAACCCAGTGAATCTGAAGCGACAAAGATCGCCGACGACAGCCAACGTGCAGCCAACAATCTGAGTCGTTAACTGCTGATTACGTCTGGCGCTGCCACTTCCCACGTTGTTGGCTTGATCGCCAAGGGTTCTTGTTGATATGCATCAACCTGGTCCCTGAGACCTCCCGTCGACGCAACATGCGTGCGAGAGATGTTCCAGCCATCACTGCAGCTCGTACTTGCGGCTACTTCGTGCTTTCTTTGGGATTCGCTTGCCTACGATCAGCGTGAATCGTTGGATGCGAACGGCAGGCGTATCGAATTCTGGGAAGTGCTCAACCATGGGTCGGTCGTGAGGTGCCTTCGTTTGGGGTTCGAACTGAGGTTTGAGTTACGACGTTGACACGCACGAGACAGGACACTGACTCATTGCAGCGCGTATGCACCACCAGAGATGACACTACGCAGCCAGCAGCGTCCCCCGAACGAGCATCCGAGTTGCGAGGGCTCGAGGGAACGAAGAAGCCATTGCCGGCGTAAGGAAACAAGTTGCTTTCTGCCATGTCACAGCCAAGTCGGTCGATTCAAGACCCCTTTTCATCAATGAGAGATGGCATGTGGCCCTTGAACGAACAAGGTATAGGCTCCTGGAGAAAGTGCTCTGTCACAAGGGTGGGTTCAGATTCGAGGGCTAGGCGGCCGTGGGAGGATGGCGAGGCGTCTGGGTGTGCGCGATTGTGCCGTCTCGTCAGCGTGGGCCGCTGATGCCTCAAAACTGCCGTCTTTGACGCGCCAGTACCACGACTACGAGCAGAGATTCAAGTGCATCTCGTGGATTCACTCAGAATCTTCGCGGTCTGGTGCAAGTCGTCAATTTGAACCTGAGGAAGATGACACGCCCTGGTTCAGCCTTCAACAGCTCAAATCCGCCTATGCCACGCTTGATATTCGCTATCTGTGACTGTGGCCGATCATTCGGGTTTGCATGCTCAACGTCTTTGGTGAGCATGCTACGACTTCCGTTTCCAGCTCGGATGGTTCGAGGCCGGCGGTATCGAGAGATCCTTTTAACGGACGCCAGCCTCATCACCGGGTGTGTGCACCTCATACAATGTGTGCCCAAGCCGACGACACAGCACTACATGCGCTTTTTGCGCCGTTGCCTGGCCGCGCTCCCGCCTAGTTCCTCCTCTCACCCCTACGCTAGCTTCATCCCACGACCCATCTTCATGCACGATCGTACTGTGGATGCAGAAGTCTCTAATTGTCCTCTAAGTGACGGTGGCCGCTGTGCAGTGGAATCGGATTCATTTCAACGACACTGTGTTCTACGCGATTGACCCTGAGAGATTCAAGGGTCGAAGCTTGCTCCAGCTCGCCAACTACAAACTATCGCGGGGTAAGCCAAGCCGTCTGTACTCTCTTGAATGTCCAACGTAGACTAACTTAAGCTAGCCTAAGTGATCAATGAACTCGCGATGGAGAGGCTTGAATCCCATATGCATACCTTCGGCGCTTGATGTCCTCTCCTGTCAGTGCCCAGCCTATGCGAGCATACGACGGCGAAGCTGCGACCCATGTGCCCGCATGCTCTAAGGGTGCCCTGTACTTCGACGCGTCGTAGTCATACTTGCATCCTTTTGCGGCGCCCACGAGCATCGTCGTCGCCACCGACGCCGCTGGGCTGGCTGCCTCGCCTGGGACGCTGCCACCATCACTCGCGAGGACAACACTCCAATATTAATACACGTGGCGGCAATGTATTTTTTTTAAACTTTCAATTCGGGGAGCTACCATCATTCAGAGGGAATGTAGGTACTACCTAAGGCAATCTATGGCCGGGGGCAGTCACAACCCGATTTCGACGGCAGAAGCCACGAGCCCCATGCGCGTCCTCCTCGACCAGTACCAAGTGAAGCACACGCTCGGGAGCGGGCTCCAGGGCAAGGTCAAGCTAGGCATCGACCTCAAGACTGGCGAAGCTGTCGCGCTCAAGCTCATCAAGGCCGAGTCGCTGAGCAATAAGGCATGCCATAACCTCTTCCGCGAGATTGAGTCCATGAAGCGCGTGCAGCACCCGAACGTCCTGCGGCTCCTCGCCGTGAAGAAGGACGTTGAGTACGCGAAGAAGAAGGGCGGTTTCCAGAAGGTCGTGCTGGTTGTGCTCGAGCTTGCGTCTGGGGGCGAACTCTTTGACTTCATGATGTATACGGGCCGCTTCTCGGAGGAAATCGCGCGCACGTACTTCCGCCAACTCGTCTCCGGGTTGCACGCATGCCACGCCAACAACGTCTTCCACCGCGACATCAAGCCCGAGAACTTGCTGCTCGACCATCAATATATCCTGCGCATCGCTGACTTCGGCCTCTCAGCTCTTGGCGATCAAAGTCCTGAGCTTCTCACGCAGTGCGGTACGCGCTCGTACATGAGCCCCGAGGTCTTGTCGGGCGTGCCGTACGAGGGCGCCCCAGCGGACATCTGGAGTGCCGGCGTCGTGCTGTTCATTCTCATCGCCGGTTTCCCGCCATTCCAGATCGCGACGCGCCAGGACTGGTGGTTCCGCGCCTGCTCCATGCAGCAGTACCAGGCCTTCTGGGCCGCACACGCCCGCACGGCCATCTTCTCACCCATGGCCATGGACCTCCTCACGCGCATCTTCGACACGAACCCCGCGACGCGTCTCACGCTGCCCGAGATCTGGGCGCACCCGTGGATGCACGAGCCCGTGCTGCCGGACGACGACCTGACACTCGAGATGAAGACGCGGACGGAGAAGGTACAGGCCGAGAAGCTCGCGATCCAAAAGAAGAAGGAAGCCGCGCCCACCAGCGGTGGTGTCTTCAACCCCTTCGACCGCAGTGTGCACCGCTCACTCGCCGCACCCATCGACGACTGCCCGGCCTTCCTCCCTACGGTCTCGAAGAGCGGCATCACGGCGTACACGACGCTGCGCTGCCTCGCACCGTCCTCGGACGATCTCCTTCAGCGCTTCCAAGCAGTGTGCGGGGCCCTGCCAGCGTTCGTGGCCGGGTCGTGGAAACCCAGTGCCGACAAGGCCAAGTTCCAGTGCACCACCGCGGGCGACAACATCGACGTCGCACTTGTGCTGCACGCGACCGACGACGATGCCGTGTGGATGGCCGAACTGCGCCGGCGAGCGGGCGATGTGTTTGCTTTCCGCGATGTGTTTGAGGCGCTCAGCCGCGGCCTGACGGACGTGATCTGCGACGAAGCGACGCCCGCCGTGCCCAAGTCGCTCGCGGCCCCCACGAGCGCCCTTGACGAGAACGATGATGAGGGCGAGGAACTCATTTCGGATGAAGCCATCATGATATAATTAACTTTGTCTATTGTACCCGATCGCGCTTGAAGCGTTGTTGCCATCCTTTGGGACGGCGTTGAGCTGGAAGCAGGTGCTTCCTGCAACAGCGGCGAGGCTACTTCCTCGCAACCACATCGACGGAGCATGTTCGATGAACACAAAGAGAACAAACAGCAACCAGGTCCACGACGTATTTGGTCGACGCTAAGGAGTGTCCGATTCACATTTCCGAACACACGCAACCTGCAACGCTCGGCGCCAGCGCCA
>JNBR01000028.1:0-65403 GCA_002081595.1 Achlya hypogyna
TTACACACGACCCACCAGAGTGCACCGTTCGCAAATACAAAAGTCGAGGCAGGTTATGAATCAGCGCGCCCTGCAACTAGAACTAAACTATCTTGTGCGACTGGCAAGGACGTACGGCGTGTGTAGCTAGTGCTAGGATTTTGGGGTACCAGCAACGCAGTTAACACTCTAGGTCTGTCAGCCAAGTTGCTCTATCAAACGGCTCGTGCGACCGGGCTCCGAGACCGCCACGTCACCGCAGGTTCGGCGATGATTTTACGGGTTGCGTCTGCCCACATCGGAAGCGCAAAGCTGACGACAGGGCTGGACTCCAGAACTTTAAGATTGTCGCGGTGTTGACGGGGCTCGAAATACGTCACACGCAGGAGAATGGGTACGCGATTACGATTGCCGATGCTTTTAGAGGAGGCGTTGACTAGAATGGTAGCCTTATCACTGCCCAGGTGGCTCATTCCAGCAGCAGTACTTCAACGCCTTGCAGGTCGTCGTCAAAAGGTTCTGCGAGAGCTGGGGTGCAGGAACCGTTGCATTTGAACCGAGCCGGAAATGCAAGGCGGCAATGCAGCGGACTATTCATGACTCTGTAAATCCGACGCGTCGTTGCTTTCGAAAGAGGAATGCAGCTCGATGCAAAGCGCCTCAGTTGGGGTGTTACTTGACGGCAACAGGTCGTCTGGACGCAGGAGGCACCCTGCTTTCGTTCGAACCAATAGTCGGGGCTTGGAGGCTGCAATGTAGTATTCTCGCTTCACGACGGCGATGAGATCAGCGATAGACTTGCAGTTGGCCGTGGTGACGAGCACGGGCGTGTCATTGGGCACTGCGATCCACAAGGCAGGTTCCATGACAAAGACAGCTTTACAATGACGGTTTGAAGCGGCTTGGGAAAGCGATCACAGGGATGAGGGTGTGTACCCATCGCACTTGTCTCTGGTGACGGTTGGTGTTGGCATAGATTGCGATATGAGAAGGTCGATACGACGCCTTTATTCGAACACATCTATGTCTTGCGCGGGCACTGTTCCAGCAGAATTAAGTACTCTATTGCCTAGAACTACTCGATCGAACTCTTTGCCGAGCCATAAGTTTGGTTTGACGGTCGCGGGAGAATCAATCTACGTTCTGGACTCGAGGTGATGCCGAAGCCGCATTGAAACATCATCTCGGATAAAAGCTTTTCAACCATTCCGCGACGGCGTTGCAGTCGATTGGCGAGGGTGTAGCACTGCGTTGAACCCGTTGATTCGCGTCGATTCGGCGCATGCTGTGTCTGGCACTCGCCAGCTCGCAGTTGTGGAACACCGCAGCCATTGGACACCTTCCGAATAAGCTTTAACGCTTCCGTCCAATTCAGTTGCTCAGGCACGAAGTCACTATGTTGGAGTTCTAACCCCGTGGCAGTCATGAGCGAAATCGTGTGCAGTGGTCCCTGTAGCTGGAACTCGGTCATTGCCACGGTGACTAGGTCCGCCACGGTTGTGTATTCTCCAACCGGGAGCAGGATCGCATTGTCCCGATTCAAGGTTACCCAGACATGCTGAGGCATGCTAGGCGTACGATCAACTGAGTACTTCATATGGCTGTTCCCTTCGATGTCGATGTCCATCAGTGCATCAGCGGTATTGACTACCCGAGAAGTTTTCTGCTATCAGCCGCGTGAACTTACCTCTGGAGCCCTTGAACTGCATCATCGCCCCGACGAGAAAATTTTCACTCGGTTGGCACATTGGTGTTCTTGGCCTCGATACCCGCGTGCGTCTTTGCAGCTCTACCATGTTGAAGTCCCACCGTTTAAGCTCGTAGGAGTTTGAGCAATTGTCAGTCTACGATAGAGTCCCAGACGGTGAGCAGATAATGACTACGGACCCGACCGGAGCCGCCGACGGTGCGATCATTCCAGCGTCGAGACATGGTCATTCACGCCGGAAGAAATGAAGAGTTTGATTGACGCCTTTTGCTGACTCCATGCAATGTCGACGCGGCAAAGAAGAGTTTGTTGTGATAAATCGAGTCAAAACGATACCACGAAACACACCACAACGTCGATACCTCAAAAGCGCTCACCTGTAAACAATCGCTGTGCTGAGCGGACGCCCCAGGTAGCTGCAATGCCCTGCCGACAACTCGGTGCCATCGACAAGAATCAAGGAAGCGCAGAGCAACATGAAGAATGAGCTGTTATCTGGTTGTAACCAGCTGTTTGCTGGCGGCAAAAAATTGATCTTTTGCCAATAAGAAATTTTTTGTTTTGTGATGGCGTGATTGTATAGCGTTTCTATTTGCGCAAGATATCGCGGAGCAGCGAGCGGCGGGCAAGACGATGAAGACGGTCTTGGTCCTCGGGTTGCTCTACAGCGCCGGTGGGTCGTTGCCAACGCTCGTCGGCGCCAGCCCTGCGAGTACCGACACCCTCAATGCCATGGTCGTCGTCAACGAGACGGGCAAGACCACAGACATTCCACAATTCGACGCCATCATCAAGGCTGCCTACAGCGTGCTTGAAGCAAACTACGATGACCAGATGCACGCAACTTCGCCAGGGTCATTGGAGAGTATTGGCTTTCAGCATATCGTACGCATCCGGCACTGGTCAGGATCTAACGTCGCCAACATAGAAAGCTCGCGACGCACTTTTCGCTGCACAAGCAATCGCTCACCGCAACTTCTCTCGAGCTGCGAAGCAATTCAAGTATGTATAATTGCTGGTCCGTGGCGTAGTGGTGATCTATCTGCCAGCTCAATTCTCAAGCATCAGTGGAGCAACGGCTTTATGCCCGACATTATCTACGGCCCTTCCGTGGGTGTCTCGACGACCTGGTTGCCAACAAACAAGACATTCTACCCAGGCCCCGCCTTTTGGTCTACTTCGGTACGCGGTAACACGGTACCCATAATTCGGAACCCTATGCACAGGAGCACAACAACGGCACCAACAAATCACTTCCGACGTCAGGAATCCTCGCGCCACCGCTTCACGCTGAGACTGCCATGCGCATATTCTACCTCGCGCCACTCGACACATCCATGGGCACCCCCGTGTACACGGACGACGCCATGGTCTTCCTCTGCGACGTATACGCACCACTGCGCCACTTCCACTCGTACCTCTTCTCGACGCGGCAGGCGTCCAACGACTCCCTGCTGGCCCTCCGCGTACTTGAACCCCGCCTGCATTGCCTCTTACGTGGCGCTAGCACCCATGGGAAAGCGTGACGCCCCTGGCCCCGGGCTGGCAAGACGCCCTTAAAGCGGTGAAGGGAGCTGCCGACTACTCCCAAGTGATCCAGCGCCTCAGCGTCCCCGCAAACGCCCGCGACGCCTTCGTCGCGGCGGCCGCCACCTTTTACCCCGACGCAGGCGCCCCCCAAGATGTGTACGAACCAATGCTGTACCTGGCCAGTTGCTTTGTGCGCGAGCACTACAACGACGTGACGATTCCGGAAAAGTATCGCCTCGGCTCGCAATCCCAGCTCACGCGTGCCTCTAGGTGCGCGATGGCCTTCGAGGTGCTCGATGTCGAGTTCAATGCGCTCGTGCTGCGGTCGTCCGAGGCGCTGCTCAACATGGCCACGCTGCTACTCAAACACGCATCACGCTCGCTGCGATTTGACTGCAACGACGGCAAGGGCCTCCCGACGCCCCACGAGATCGATGGGCTCAAGCAAACCGTCGCGGTACTTAAAGGACGCCTCCAAGCCCCAACGCCGGCGGGGCTCTGGAACGTCTCGTCGCAGGTGCCCGCGGACGAACGATACGATCTAACGCGCGGCTAGTTCTTCCAGAGAACGCCAGCGACGGCTCCGACGGTGCAGGGCTTTCTTCCGCTGTTTGCGACGGAGCTCGGAGGTAGACACCAAGGCGACGATGAGGATGCTCAGCGACGCGGCGGTAGATGGAGCGCAGCTGGGGCTCCTTGGCCATCTCCTGCCCACGCCCGCGACCTTCAACTTCTTCTGCGACTACTTCCCCATGGCCGTGTTTCCGTGCGGGCCACGTACGCCCGCGGTGTTTGCGCCCGGCTTTGAGCTCGCTGTAGAAGCGCCAGCACCCCCGCGAGTGACACTCCTGGTGCACAACTATCTTGTGTACCGCGGCTTCCTCAAGGTACGTTTCAAGCGACCCTTGTTGTCTCAAAGTGGCGCAGAACTCGTTCCTGGGCATTGCTCAAGTCCTCTTGCAAAAGACCTTTGCGCTGCTTTCGTCCGTGGACGCCTACCACTTTTGTGACATATTTGACGCGACATCGGGCGCGCCGATGGCCACAACGACTGGCCTCTCCTCGACCCTTGCAGCGGCTGTCGCCATCAACATGGGCCTGCCCGACGGTACCGTCTTATTTGCTCTACAAGGGGCCTCATATGTGATCAGCAACCCAGCCGCCGAGTCCAGACACGCCGCCGATCAACCGCAAGATGATTCTGATCGTGATGTGCATCGAACTCGTCGTAGCCATGGGTGTCGCCCTCGGCTGCGTGGTGTTTTCTATCTACTTCGTCGTGAAGCGGCCGACGCAGGAGCCACGTGCGCCCGTGGCACCCCGTGTGGCGGACGCCGCCTCGCCACGCAGCGCGGGCAGCGACCACCTCGAGGAATCGTTGCTTTCGGAAGAAGAAGACGTGGACGTACGACAAACGCTCTCTATGTTGCGGGAGGCTTAGGGACTTGCGTAGGAGTACGGATCCTTTCTGGATTCGTCGCCCGTCGGCCGGGGGCCCAAGGGCACGTGGTCGTCGGTCAAGTCGTTCGTGGCCAGCATCAGTCCGTGGGGGTAGCATGCTTGCTGTAGTGGTGACCTTGCCGCTTCCGCACGGCTTCCTTCCGCGCCCGCCACCCAGAATACTTGGAGAAATTGGTTTTGCTGTCCAGAACGTGTTCGAGTTCCATGTTGCGCACTGGTGGGGCGTGAGGCGCGGCAGCTGCAGCGGGCCGTACCTTCGTAGCGCTCGAGGTCGTCGCGATGAATCCACTCGAAGAGTGGCACCACGTACAGTGCATTATTGGCGAATGCCGCGAGTTGGCCGGCCTGGTGCTTGCCGTGGCTACCGCCCATGAGCGCCGTGTTGTAGGCGGGGCGTACCGGATTGCGCTCTGGGGCGTCGGGAAGGTATGATAGACATTCACGTGCACGTCGTCGTCGTGTGTCCAGACATTCTGGAGGCCGATGACGGCGTAGCGCTGGCTGCTCACGGCGGGGTCGCTCTCGGCCTTGACGGTGGAGGCCACGGCGTGGTTCTCGGCCAGTGCCTCTTTCCACGCCTTCTCCTGCCGCGCATCAATGGCCATGCGTCGTAGCGTGGCGCCGCGGCGCAGACTGCGGTCGGGCGTGCTCGCCGTAGCGCTGAGGTGCTGGTTGCGCAGCACCATGGTCACATCGGCGTCCTTGTACAAGTCGAAGGCGGTGCAGTCGAGACCTGTGGGCGGCTGCGCAGCGTCCACAGCACAGATAGTCTGAAAGAGCGCGAGTGTCGGCGCGATGTCCTTGAACTTGCCGCACACACGGAAGGCGATGGTCGCGGCGCCGTCGACGCACGGCTTGGCGTAGCCCACCAGCGCGAACGGGTGCGGCACACCGTGGATCGGCGTCCACAGGAACTGCCGTGTCGCGTGGTGCGGCGCGAGCGCTGGCGCCGGCGTCCGCAGCGGGTTGAAGTGCACGAGCGGTTCGTCGGCGGCGTCGTCCGCGACGGAAGGCACAGCGCCGTCGTCCGAGTGCTCGATCATGAGCACGTCCGCGGGTCTGCTGCCGCGCTGCTTTTGACTGCGACTCATGGCCGGCACAACGAGTGAAGCGCTTCGGCTCGCCGTCACGCTCGTCCGCTTGGGACCGCTGCTCGTGTGAATGCGCCGCGCTGAGGCGGTCGGGAGGCTCCCCGTGGACGCTGCAGTGCCGAGCCGAGGCTTCTGGTAGACGTGCACGTCACCAACAGGCACAAGTGGCCGGCCATCGAGGCTCATGGTCTTGGGCAGCGGGTCGAGGCTCGGCTTGCTCGAGGAGCGCAGGAGGCCGGCGAGAGTCTCGGCAAGGAAGTCTTTGCGGTACTTCTCCCACACAATCGTCTTGAGCACGCGGTTGTCAAGCGACCCGAGCTGCTCGTCCGTGC
Source organism: Achlya hypogyna (assembly GCA_002081595.1). Taxonomy (NCBI): domain Eukaryota; phylum Oomycota; class Saprolegniomycetes; order Saprolegniales; family Achlyaceae; genus Achlya; species Achlya hypogyna. The sequence goes on from JNBR01000028.1 coordinate 6,102, forward strand.
CGCAGCGCTGTAGGCTGCTGCGCGCGTCGGCCGACAGCAGGTGGAACACATCGAAGCGCGAGAGCACGAGTACCTTCACCGGGCTTTCGGCGTAGATGGACGCGTGGCGAGTGAATATGTCGTTGAAGCGGCCGGCCGTCGTCCTGGCACGTGGTCTCATGAGCACCTGTGAACTGTCAAAACCGGGCGTACTCGGCACAGCCCATGACGCTGTTGGGTCCGTAACGCGCAACGTCGATGACAATGTCCTATGCGCAGCCAAGTCGACGCCGCCACCGCGAGAAGCTCAAACCGCTTTCGTAAACGGATCCACAGTGTGGTGCTTGGCGACGCACTCACCTCGCACGACGACGTACATCTCGACGGCGCGGGAGCCCTGAAGCGCACGTGATGCCTGGCGGCAAGAAGCGATGCTACTTGTTTGCAAATCTCGCTGCGGAACGGAAAGTACTTTTCCACCATGACGGAGCACATGGCCTCAATCGTGCTCGCGTCCCACTCCGGGCCGCAGAAGGTAGGGTTGCTCTGGAGCAAACGGACGTACTCAGCGTGGGACTCGTGCTGGTACTTTTGCACGAGCGGGATGTACTCGTCGCGACTGAGCGTCAGCAACTCCGAGTAGTCCGTACTTGTCTATAGACGGTCACGACGGGTGCTATGAGCGACGGCTACCACGGTGGCGCGTCGCACCCCATTTTCCTCCGAGAGCGCCAGCTCCCCAAAGGTCTCGCCCTCCTTGAGGTTCGCCACGACCATGGGGACGACCTCGTTGTGCCTACTGTCGGTCGCCGCCGCTGTCCCGGCAGAAGCCGTACCGGTTGCGAGAGGTGACGCGGATCTCGACGGCGCCCGAGAAGAGGATGTAAAAGTGGTGCCCCGTCTGCCCTTCCTGGAAGATCGTGGTGTTGGTCCACGCGCACACGAGGCGCAGCGCTTTGCACAGCAGTTTGCGCACTTCGAAAGAAAAGCGCGAAAAGAACTTGACGCCCTTGAGGTACTCGACGGCAAATTTCAGGTCCCGCTCCGAGCGCTCCGCGGACGGCTGCATGAAAATGGTGCGCACGATGTCCTTGTTGGAGCGGAAGCGCTTGGCCACCTCGAGCGAGATGTCAGCCGCCGCTTTCGGGAGGTACATGTCTTTGGTCTTCTCGCGCAGGATCGCTGCGTATGCGTCCTTGCCAATGGTTGCAAGCTCGACGACGGGTGTCAGCGTGACGACGGACGCTGTTGGCGTTGACGAGTTGGCGGAGGCGGAGGTGCGTACCTTCGCGGGGGTGGGCGTCTTCGCCGTCGCCGACGAGCGCGCGGTCGCCGAAGCACTCGCCGGCTTCGAGCTCGCATGCCACCTTGTACCGCGGTGGGTCGCTGTTCTTGATGCGCTTTCGCACTTGAACTAGAGCAACGAGCATCACAGGAAGACCGCAACGGATTCGCCCACCTCGTCCAGACAAGATGACGTAAAAGCGGTCACCGACGTCTCCCTAGTGGACGCGTAGTAGGCATTGGGCCCGAAGGGCGATTCGAACCTCGTGGAACACGAAGGCCTCGGCAGTGTCGTAGGTCATGAGCTCAAGCGCCTTGTAGAACTCCGTCTCCTTGTCTAGAGCACTGTTGGTGGCTGCAGGGTGGGATCACTACGTGGGTCGAGATTGCTGCAGTACTTTCCGATCTTGGACGTGTGAAAAAACACTTTGATCTAGCGCCAGGTCAAGGGAGCCAGAAGACTCGCCCATACGACGTGGACGTCCTCGAGTGTGCGCTCTGCAGGTGGCGTGCGCAGTAGGCGGCGGCAGTTCTCGACGGCCGGCCCATTGATCTCGACGACGTGGGTGAACGCATCGTTGGCCTGCTGGATCTCGAACTGCGTCGCCAGCGAGGTCTTACGCGATTCCTCGAGCGGCACGGGCCTGGCCCTGGGCATTCTTGGTGACCAAAATTAGAACCACCTTCCGCCAAGTTGCCTCCCTCCTCGGCGATAACGGCAAGGTCGGATAAGTAAGACTTCATGTTAATGGTGCCGTTTCGTCTCCGTGTGCAGGCGCGATTTCGGCGGGAGACGCGGCGCGGTGGGCATCGAGGATGCTGATGCACTCGAGGCAGCCGCGCGCGTGGTCGCCTTGGGCTGTTTGTGCTGTTTGGGCATCGGCGGCTACAGCGGGTGCATGGGCCGCGACCGCCGAGGCGTCAGCGTCCTGCCGAAGCGAGTGCGCGAGGATGTAGGCGCGCACCCAGAGGCAGCAGGCCCACATTGCGCGGTTGACGCACTCGACGTTCGTCGGATCCAACGCCGGGTCCGCCGCGAGCTCCAGGACGTCGGCGATCCCGGGCTCGGCGCTAACGAGCATCGTGGCAAAGTCGGTTGTCAAGAGGATGTCGACAAAGTTTGGGTTTGACAAAAGCTTGCGCTTGCCGATCTCCCAGTAGCCACTGTCGTCTGAAGGCCGCGGTGCCGGCGCCAGGCCCAAGATGAGTACGAGGCACTTCATCACCGTCGCGCACACCGCGGGCGGTCGCGCGAAAGCCTTCAGCTCCAGAGCCTCGTGCTTTAGGAGGGCGCGCAGGGCGTTGTGGGCGGCATCGACGGCTGCTTGCAGCTGCTCGAACTTTTGCTCTAGCAGCCCGGAAGCGGCGGCAGGAACCGGCTCAGGGACTGCGGGGATGCAGCTGACGTGGGCCGCCTCTTCGCGCGGCGTGCGGCCAGCGTCGTTGCGCAGTGTAGCGTTGGCACCTGACAGCAGCAGCAACCGCACGAGATCAGCGTGGCCCGCACGGGCGGCCACGTGCAACGCAGTGTGCCCCCAACCCATGCGCGCGTCGACACGAGCGCCGCGCCCGAGAAGGAAGTCGGCGATGAGCGGCGAGTTCATATCGGCGGCCACCCCCAGCGGCGTCATGAAGGTGGACACAGTGTCGAGGTCGGGCTCGAGCCGAAGTATGTCCTGCAGACGGTTCAAGTTGCCGTCCTGACACGAGTGGCGCGCGACGCCGACGAGCAGGATGCCCGCGATGAGTTTCCGGACGTGACCGTTGAGCGCGTCGAAGCCGCCGGTCGTAGCTTCGACGGCCGAGAATATGGCGGCTCTGTCGTCGGGGTTGAAGGCCTCGGCGCGGCGCCCGTCGATGGTTACCAGCATATCGAGCACGCCGTGGTAGTCCTCGCGCAAGTTGACGCGGTAGAGCGTCCACTGCTCCGTGGGCATGGCCAGGGTAATCTCAGCGCCTGCCGTGATGGCCGAGAAGATCTCCCACAGGCACCACGCGCGCGTGAGCGGCACGGGGTCTAGAAGCGGCGAAAACACCATGACGACTTTGCCCATGTCGCGGATCGCTGACACAAACGTCGTTGACCACCACGTGTGCGGCCGACTCGGGGCGTTGTGTTGGTCGACAACCATGAGGTCGACCCAGAAGAAGAGGTTTTTGGCGTCCGGCACCGAAAGCGCGTAGATTTCGATGGCTGCCACGAGGTCTACAAAGCAATACTTCCACGCGTGCGACACGAAGTGCGTTGCCGTCCCGACGCCAGGCGCGCCGACTGTCTCGGCATACGACTGGTTGAGCCCTAAGGTCGCTGGCTTGACAATGGTATCGCAAACTTCGGTCGTCGTGGCCGTGGCGGAGATGCGTCCTTGGGCAATCATGTCATCCTTCCAAGCTACGAGAAAAGCACACGAGACGCCCAGCGACGGAAACGGGGCATCGGCCATCGCGTCGGCAGTTCGCCTTGTAACTGTTTGATGTTAAATTCGGCATTATTTTAAATGCGGCACAATTATGCCGAAAACAATGGACCCATGTGGGGTCAATTAATTGCTCAGGTCCTGCCAGATATAAGACGGTCGTATAATTGCTGCGTTAGGATTTGAAGGCCTAGGCCTAGGGTCCGCCCGAAAAGAACGAAAATCGACATTTTGGAACAAGGCCAAGGAGCAATGGAGGAAGGCAAAGCGGACGAGTATTCGGCACAGCGCCGAATCGAGGATGCGACGGGTCTGCGGGAAGAGACTCTGTTGCACCTCTCTGCAGCTGACGATGGTGGTCATGGCGGAGAGGCTGCGGACGGACAAAACGTGGACATGGAAGAGTTCGACGAGATGGAGTTCGTCGAGCTCAATCGCAAGATCGCCAAGCAGGCCAAGGCTGGGGACAAGTTGGGCAAGAGCATCAAGCCACTACGGCCGTCCAAGTTCCCGCTCACGAGTGAAATGAAAACGACTCGGGCGGCGTCCCGCGTTATCGAGCGACTGGGGGTCGAGCGTGTGCAGGAGATTCAAACCGAGTACGCAGCCCTCAAGTCCAAGTTTGGCGAGCACGAATACGAGAAGGCCAACACAATGATTCGCAACCTCATGGCCATGGGTCTTAGCCAGATCGAGATTCGGGGTATCCTTGGCGTCGGAGGCTACCGTCTTCAGCGTTTGTACAGGTTGGTGGTCGTTTCGCGCGTAGTCTTATTGCCAACCTGTAGTGCACAACTAACAAAGCCCCACGAAGGTCACTATATCAGCGACACAACGATTCACGTGCCTGTCATCTCCACGATTCCCAACCTCTGCGACGTCGTCCTCAAGAAAATGTCGGCGTTTCCACAGCTGCTGGAGCGCATCACGTTCACCCCGATCACACCGTCCGAGATCGACCCGCAGGACTCAATGCTCATGAAGCTCATCGAAGACTCGCCTGTCATTCTTGGCGATCCGAAGGCCTGTCTCAAAGTGCTTCCCGCCGCGCGCAACCTCAAGTGGATGCAGTCGACCTTCGCTGGCGTCGAAGCGCTCCTCAATCAAGAAAAGCGCAACTTCGCTCTTACGCGCGCCGGCGGCATCATGGGCACCCACATGGCGCAATATGTGCTTGGGTCCGTCCCACCCTGCTTCGAAATCGCTCAGCGCCTCGTAGGTGGATCATTGCGAAGGAACGGCACTTCCTTCACGCGGTGCAGTTTCAAGCTAAGCGCGAGTTCCGGCCGCTCGAAATGCGCTACCGCCACTTCAAAGACGTGACTGTTGGCATCCTGGGCTTTGGCGACATCGGCATGGCCATCGGGAAGCTCGTGTTCAATGCCGGCTTCCGCGTGGTGGGGCTCAAGCGCGACGTAGCGCACCACGCGGGCGTCGACTGCGGCATCGAGGTCTCGGAGAGCCTTGAGCACGTGCTGTCGCGCGCCGACTACGTCGTAAACGTGCTCCCGAGCACGCCCGTGACACGTCACTGCCTCTCGGGCGACGTGCTGCGTGCGTGCGCCAAGAAGAAGGCGTGCTTCATCAACGTCGGTCGTGGCGACGTGATTGACGAGGGCAGCTTGCTCAACGCCTTCAAGCGCAAGTGGCTCTCGAGTGCTGTGCTCGACGTCTTCGCGGCAGAGCCGCTGCCGGTCGACAGCAGTCTCTGGGCGCACCCGCTTGTGACAATCACGCCACACGTGGCTGCGCTTAGCATGGCCGAGGACGTCGCGGACGTCTTCCTCAAGAACCTGTGGCTCTACCTCTCCAACTCGACGCTGAGCTACCTCGTCGAGTGGGAGCGGGGGTATTAAGTTGTAAATCCTACTGTCGTGCCGTGTATAGAGCGAACTCTCATCACTCCAGCGGACCATCCACGAGTGCTCTTCCGACGCAAGCTCGAGGAACGACGTGGTCGTGTATGAGAAGTTAAGATAGGAAGCGAGTGGTCATGGTGCCGATGGGGCGCTTACGCCATGGACTTAAAGCACTTGGAGCCGAGGGTCTTGATCATCTTGCGACCATACGGAATGTAACTCGCCGAGTACCTAGATGCAGGTTGGTCGACGGCGGACAGTGATGGGAGTACCAAACGGCGGCGCAGAACTGAATGATGACAAGCAGCAAAATGAGCAGGCCCAAGTGCGGCGCCTATGATGCAACGCATGCATTGTTGAGGTTGAGTGGCAGGATTCGCAGGTGTACTAGGATTGCGACGACAAGGACAAGGACAATCATCAGGACGTAGAGTGCGGCCGCAATGCGACGGACGGGCTTCATCATGAGCTTGATTTGCTGTGCAGGGCCAACGAGAAAGCCGGAGCTAGAGGCGATGTTGTTTCATTCGACACGGACTCGGATGTACCCGCAGAGTGCTATGACGTTGCCCAGCGAATAAAGAATGCCGAACTTGGCGCCATCACGGGAGCCGCTGATGAGGGCGAACGTCGACTACGAGTTCAAACAGGTCTCGTGAAGAGGGAAATGGAACGAAGGGCTTACGACGAAGCTAATGATGTAGCCGAGAACAAAGCAGGTTCCGAACCCGTACATTCGTTGCTTCTTTGTGAGCTTCTGACAGCCACACGACGCTTCCTCCATGGAGGAATCACTCGCCGTCGTACCCGGGACCTTGATGTTGGCCACGGCGGTGACGGCGCTGGAGCTTGCGCCGCCAAGCATGATGCGAACGGTGTCCATGCTGGTCAAGGTCGAAATGGCTCAAAATAGGCGCTTGTGAATTGTTCCAATCGGCTGTTTCAACTGTATCGGCTTTCCATTGGCTAATAAATGAATCATTTCAGCCAATCCATTGTGAATGCAAGTACTCCGAAATTGTGCTCTTTCTGAAGATCTATTGGCTCAAATGATATCCAAGTCAGAATATTGGCCAATCCAATCTCAGTAGTCTATAGCATGGCCATCCACGGCATCGGTGTGGACCTCGTCCGAACCGCGCGCCTTGGGAAGAGCTACGCGAGCTACGGCGATCGCTTCTTGAAGAGGTATCTGCACCCTAAGGAGATCGCCCACTTCCATCGGCTTCTCGCCGACACTTCTTCCCAAGGGCTCGTCAACCAGACTCAGTTCCTAGCCTCTCGGTGTAATTCCCAGCCCAAGTTCTCCAAGCTAACCAATCTTGCTGTGTAGGTGGGCCGTGAAGGAAGCAACACTAAAGGCCTTTCAGTCATGGCGCATACCCTTCCCTGACGTCTACATCGACAAGGTCCCTGCTGCGATTCCTGCAGTTGTGGCCTCGATTTCGGAGCTGCCACCTCGCACAAAGGCGCCGGTCGTTCCTGTGCTCGCTTTTGACGGCGCAACAAAGACCCTCGCCGACTCTCTCTCCATCCACGTACGTGACTACTCCATGCACATTCAATCGAATCTTTGGGGCATTTTCCTATTTCTTACTATAAATCTCTACGGTCTGTAGCGCGCCCACGTGAGCATTTCGCATGACGGAGACTACACGCTGGCGCACGTCGTGCTCGAGTCGGCCTCGTCGTCTTAGAACGAATGCTTGCGCAAGTTGCCATCGTAATGCGTGTGAATGAAACTCACGACAACATCGAGCGACGCAAGATGAACCAGCTGCGCGGCGTCAGTGCGTTCGTCCGCGAAGAGCGCCAAGTGCTGCTCACGCGCGTGGGCCTCGGAGACGGCGCGGAACTGCCCCAACGCCGCCGCCATGTCAGCCGCCGGGCACCACGTCTTCTTAAACCACACGCACACGTTGCGCTCGTCGGCGTCGGCGAGCGCGCGTTCGTACCGGGCCATGTCGTGCGCCACCATTGCCTCCCACTCGACGTACTGTCCCACGCGCTTGACGAAGGCGACACGCTCGGGAGTGAGCTTGGCGTGGTCGAGCGCCAGGCAGTCCACGAGCAGGAACATGGTGGCCTGCCAGCGCTTCGCGTGCTTAGGCATGTAGGCGGCAAAGGCCGCCGCGGCGTTCGGTGCGGCCGCAGGCGCCTGCCAGTGCGCGATCGAGTCGAGGAGGTCGGACTGTTCCTGGATGAGGACGGTCTGCAGGAGCGGGCTCGAAACTTCTTGCTCAACGTGGTACGTGAACACTTCCCAGAGCGCGAGAAGCAGTGGCAGCCCCGTGCTGAGTACGGGGTCTTCCTTGGCGGAGGCAAAGTGTGCCTCGGCCCACGGCGCCGCGTCTTCGACGTCATTGGCGAGCAGGTTGGCGATGAACTCGTGCACGACCGACGGGTGCTGGCGCTGGAGCTGATACGTCACGACGTTGAGCAGAATCGAGAGCAGCAGCATCTTGTTCTGAAGCTCGAGGTTGGCGCGCGCGTTGTCGGATGCCTCGTCCACGACAATCATCTTCATTTGCGCCAAAAACATGAACATGCGCTGCAGCTGGATGTAGCCCTTGTCACCAAGCAGATGCGTTTGGATAGCCGACGGCGACGCCGCAGTCGGCTTGGCGACAACGATGGTCTGCGGCGCTGGTTGCAGCGACAGGAACGCGAGGTTGACGCTCACGGGTTTGGATAGGCCTGGTACATCCACCTCGACGTACAGCATACTCGGGCGGCGCGCTTGCACCGCCGGCACCGCGAGCGCCAAGTCTTTGTACACGGCGTGGGCGGTCAAGTACGCCTTGGCCGTCTCGATGCTGATGCTACCCCGCGCAAGCATGTACGCTACACCTCGGCATGAGCTTTTCCCTCAATGAATTGCGAAGCCTACCGCAGAGCTCCGAGACCAGTTCGTTCGGGGCCCCGGCGGCCACGGCAATGTTGCGCGCATGCAGCGCCATGTGGCCCTGGTTGATGCCCGTGATGGCGAGGGCGCGCACGGCGGCGAAGTTCTGCGCAAGGCCGACGCTCACGAGGATACCAGCGAGCGCCTGGGCCGAGGGTCGTCCGAGGATGGCATGCGTGGCCGCGTAGCCAGGATGCGTCTGAAGCGCGCCGCCTTTGGAGCCGACAGACATGGGCAGCTCAAGCGTACCCGTGAGCATGTCCCCGTCGATCTTGTATTGCGTGAGACTCGTGTACTGGCCGAAACGACTCGCGTAGCAGTGCGCGGCGGCCTCGATGGCGCGCCAGTCCTGACCAGTAGCGACAGCGGCGGCATCGATGCCATTAAGGATGCCCTTGTTATTGGTCACGGCGCGGAACGGGTCGTTAATGGCAAAATCGTTGGCCTCAACGATGCGCGCTGCAACCACGTCACCCGCAGCGCCCTTCCAGCCGAGCGTCTTGATCGGGATGGCGAAGGACGCGCGCGCACGCCGAGCAACGCAGAGGTTTGTGAGAATGCGCAGGCCGGCACGAGCGCCCGTGAGCCGCGATACCTCGCCCGAGAGCCCCTCGGCAATCGTGTTGACGATATTGGCACCCATGGCTTCGCACACATCCACGTCGATGTGTACGACGAGCGTGGACGCCACGCCGCTCGGGCGCACCTTCAGCTCGTCCGCGTAGCCAGTGTACCAAGCGGCGGCAGCCGACACCAGCGGCTCCACGACGCGAGCATACACGTGAAGCACGCCGCCACCGCGGCGCTTCATGTTGGCGCACAGGTTGGTGTTAGCGTAGTCGACGAGGTAGGCGGCGTTGGCTTCGATGGCGGCGATGGCCGCGGGAGTGTCGGGCGTGTCGAGCAGCTGGATTTGCGATGTCATGATGTTGCCCGAGGTCTGCGTGGTGAACCCACCGCCGTAAGTGGCGATGAGCTTGGCCGCGCTGGAGGCAGCCGCAACGACAGATGGTTCCTCCACAGCCATCGGCACGGAGAGACTGCGTCCGTCGATGACAAAGTTGAGCCCAAGCCTACGGCATAGTTAGATTGGGGTCGCAATGAAGGCCAAGGGTACCCGAGGGGAATGCCGAGGACGCCGATGCAGTTTTCGATCATAAGGTTGGCTGTGCGCGACGGAAGCGCACCGAGCTCCTCAAGCGCCATGCTGGGAACATGCCCGATGCTTGTCTTGCGCGGGCGCAGCTTGGGCGAGCCGTGCTGGTCCACGTCGCTGCCGCGGCGCTGGTGGGATGGCAATGCCGACGGATACATGAGCGATAGCACGTCGTACCGCTCGCGCAGTGTCTTGTTGTAAAATCCCGACCAAATTGACGGCTGCGAATCCGACACGGGCTCCTCGGCAACGACGGGTGCCGCCACAAGAGCGCCATACTCAACTTGGCGCGTCGGGCGCGGAATGGCGGTCTGGCGAATGGCGGCGATCGTGGCTTCGAGCCGGGCCAAAGACGCGTCAACCGCGGCGGTGTCGAGCGGCGCGGGGCTCTTAGCGGCAGCCAAGGCGCTGTCCAGGGCCTGTTGGGCCAAGCCAAGCGACGGGAAGACCATCCGGGCGGACGTTGTGAAGTGATGATGGGCGACCCCGGGCGGCTCCTCCGCTTATCCGGATGCCCGAAGCCATTGGTCAAAATCCGGCCCAGCCCTGCGTGTCATTCGTCCGTTGTGCTCAGCGTATCCGGACGCCCGTTACTCATTCCAAGACCCAATGAGACGCCAAGGCGCGGCCGATTTTGGCCAATGAAATGTGGCCAACCCGAGGGCGGCGTAGAGATGCGCGGACATGTCCCCGGGCCTCCGTTTTTACTCGGGGATGCGAGGAAGGGTGGCCCTCGGAATTCCCCTTGACGGCAACGGAACCGCGCGGGAACGTCTTCGTGGAAGCGGCCCTCGGTGGGAAGGTGCAACTTGGCGCTTTGCACCTGACACGGTGGCTGATAACGTGGCGGGCGGTGGACGCACGCAAAGCTCTCGACAGGTGGACGAGGAAGAGTCGCTTAACACCGAAGGATTTGCTACATAATCCATGGCGATGGGACGATCCCGCGTTTGAGTTGGAAGGTTTTGCGTTGTGAGCTGGAGTCCCAGGTGTGAACAACGCTGGGAAAGACTGATGTCGGGGGGTCATCCTTGCTTTCGGATATGACAGCGAGAGGGTCATGCAAGCAACGGTCGAGGCTTTGACGGAGACTGACCCGCATGGTATTGACCGAGACCCCGTGCTCTTTGCATACGATGAAGCAGTCGAGGCTTCGTAGCCCGATGGTCGGGTACATCACGTAGCGTGGATTGGCCGCGAAGGCGGCGTAAATGGAACCGCCAGATTCAATGGTAGTGTGGCGTCGACGGCAAAGGCAGCGCACGAATCTCACTATGGACTTGGACTTGAACGCCGAAAATTCCTGACTTGTGTAGCGGGTCATGCGCCTCTTTGACTTAGATCTGTGCGAGACTACACATGGGGTGACGACGCTGCAAGGGGTTGATGTCACTGTACGGTAGGTGCGGCGGCCAAAACCAAAGATGACCGAGAGACTAGCTATACTAAGGCAAAGCACGGTACAACCGATGACGCCTTCGAGCTGGTGGTCAGGGTTCTCGGATGGCAAGAGTCCGAAAATCCAAAAGTAGAGCTCGACAACAACTGTGTTGGCTTGAAAGTATTCGAGCGGAATGACGGCGAGCGAGACGCCGATGGCAACGAGGGTTTTGTCCACCTCGGCGAACAAGTGCTCTTTGGCGTATCGTTTGAGAATTCTGTCAGTGGCGCTGAGCGCAAAATACGCGAACCAGACCTACATAAACCAAGGATAAAGGTGGACGAGGCACCGCTCTACCAGCCGCGAAAAGTATAAAAAGGCGGAAAAGAGATAATCGACGTTTCCGAGCTGCGTCACGCGCACGAGAGCAAGTGCCACGTACTCCATGCTGAGGCAAACGTCGATGCAGAATAGTGAGCACACGACAGGGTCGATGAGGACGAGCGCTGTGGGGTCGCCAACGACGATCTCATAGCTCCAGATGTCCGGCGATTGTGACACTGCGTGCCCATAGTGCCGAATCGCAGCGCGCAACTCACGGCAGCGGCGATAATAGTGGCGCCATGCAATGCTTGTGACCAGCGCGATAAGGAGTACGCGATAAACGAATTTGACCCAAAGCCACTTGTAAAACTTGGTGCGCTGAAAAGAGATCGTCATCGTGAAGATCCCTGGCGGTGCAGGGGCTTCCAACATGTCGTCGCCTACTGTAAGCCAGATGCAACCCCGGCCAAGGAGCAGTCCCATGAATGTATCACTTTGACACGCTCCCTTCAAGTGCCATTCGCCATCTTGAACATTCGTCGAGTTGCGGTGGTCGACACTGGCGAACGAACAAAGCAAATCTCTGAACGATTTGCTGTAGACAATAAGTCCAGGAAGGTCGTACAGAAACGGAAGACAGTCGGCCACAGGAGTCGGCGCCTTGTCATGGACATCGAGCACAACGCGAAAGATATCAGTGCGGAGCGTACGGTTCTCGTAAAACGACGGCCGACCCACTAGGGAGTCCCGGTTGAAGAGGGCCTGGTTGAGCAGTAGGTATGCCGGGTCCCATGCCGACATGCTTTGGTACGGGGTTAGAGGTTTGTCGTCGCTGTGCCAGGGTAGCTCCTCCGAGATGTATGCCTTGAGAGGCTACCTATGCATGGGCGCAGTCGCGCCACTGGGAGTATGTACCATGGCAACAATATTGAGGAGCATCAGCACACTTGTGACGAGCGATATCTTGTCCCATCGCACAGCGAAGGGCGCGCTTGAGAAAGGTGTCACGAGCGTCATACGCTTGAGTGCCTGCATACAAAAATGATTATTTTTGGAGCCAATAACGCGGTTTGGGTTCAACAACTGGGTGGAGCAGTCGGTTATAAACAATCCAACGGCTCGAAATATATGGCAGCGACAGCTTTCTACAATCCAATCTTTCTTGCCACTTGTAGCGTATATTGTAAATGCCTTCTCATTGTTCATATCAATTTCTTCCCGCTTGGTTGCCCTTCCCCTCCAAATACTCTTTTGTGTTTTTGCCGTCTCGAGTTCACCCTCGGTCACCACTTTTCCGTTCAAAACACTTTTCATTGCGTAGCTGAGCAAGCTTGTGCTCCTGGGAATGTTGGGCACGCGCCCTTTGCGATTAGGCATCTCATTGGATAGTGCAACCGTTGACTCCTACAATACCTTTGTGAATGTCACCAAAAGTTTGGCGTGCAAAGCTGTGCTTTACTTGAATGTGATTATTTCCTCGTCAGGATCGTATTAAGCTATTCAGCTAATAACTCAGCTAATAACACACCTGAATGCGAAGGAAGCGGAGGCCTGAGTGGTCTACTGAGCGCTCTGACGAAGGATCCAACCGCATCCAGCTTGAGGGGACATTCGAGTTAAGCACATTTTACATCATAACACTATTAAGGATGTCGAAGTTTACTGAATAGTGTTCTGTTGGCAAGGCAATATGATGCACCAAGCAGCCAAGGCAGTCCGGCAACGGTGGCCTGTCGCGGCGACGGTCACTGCTACCGCCACGGCCCTGGCCCTGGCCGGGTACCTCTATATTTCGCTGGTTTTTGAATGCTGACGTGGAAGGCTAGATTGCAAGCGTACACTGGTAAGGAGGCCGGCAAGACCGCTTCGCCAGTTGGCGCACCCTCTGTGGCCCTTGCCGCTGAACCCAGAGAGATGGCAGCTTCAAACCCAAACGCACCTGTGTCGCCGCAACGTGAGGCTCAGGCTCGGCGCCGCTCGCTCGTTCGCCTCGGGTATTTTCGCTTCCTACTCATCCCCGTGGCGATGGGCATCGTGGTTGGGGCAGTGGCCGCTGCTAACTACTTTGACGCACTAAATGTCGCGCGTTATCCATCCCGCGCCGACATGTTGTCTCGCTGCAGTCTGTGGGTCCTCTTCACCCTCGAGGTACGTCAGTCTCTGCAGGCACTCCCCAGCCCGTGCCTCCTGTAGGTTCTGGCCCTCTCGCCGCTGATGACTCGGTCACTGCGCCTTCATTCATTTCGCGCGAATCTTGTGCGTAAAATTCGACAATCGCGCAAGCTCCGTCACTACTTTTCCATGCACAAGATCGTCTTGGCGCTGGTGAGCAGTTGCAACACCTGGGTACCTACGCTCTAGCATAGACAGTGGTGGCACCGATGATCGTTCTCTCTTACGAGTTCTACACGGAGAGCATCGACGTCCGAACGCTGCAGCTGTACGGGCTGCTTGCTAGTACTACCGTGCTCGTGGCGGGCATCCTCGAGTACATCTATACGTTGATCCAACTGAACACAGGTGACGCGCGACTTGATTCCATCACGTGAGAACCGACGTAGACCTCTGTGTACTTTAATTCGTTAAATGCGCCAACTATAAGCTTATTTAACAGCGATTTCTCGTTCATGTGTCGTGTCCTGGAATGCTCGACGTCGCTGCAAATGCCATTTCCAACGCGTGCCCACGGTCGGATGAACGGCTTCAACGCCTGCGCTCAACCACACCGATTGACCTGGAGCAGTGTGAGGCAGTTGCTGGTTAATGCGGGCGGCGCTTTAGCCGCGTTGACAGGGTCCTCACGGGCTGAAACAATGTTCGAAAAACCAACTTTACAAGATCGCGAAGAGTTCCTCATGAAGGTCGCGCTGGTTCTCGCGGCCATGTCCTACTGTGTCCTGTCGTCGCAAAGCGTAGCATCTCACAGCGGCAAGTACACTTTGACGGCGACGGCCTGTGAAGCCGGCGACTGTCCCCACGGCGGTTGTTACTTCGAGGGTTGCCGAGCACGCGTATCGTGCAGGGGTGGCGCTTGCGACTTCAAGTACATCATATGCATCAACTAGCGCTGATCTGAGCACTAGGAACTGTGTATCGCCCACATGTGAAGGTGCCCCTGAAGCCACCACCGTCTGGGACTCATCGTGTCGTAGGTGGGGGCTGCACATTCATCGAGTCCTCCAAAGGCACGTGTCCCGGAGGCGTGTGCGACTTCGTCCGAGTCCGCGACAGTCTCATGGATGGGTACTGCACGGGTGGTCAATGTACGCTCGACAGCAAGGCGCACCCCTCGTCCTTTTCCTCCTCGTTAAGCGAATGATAAATCAAATGGTCTCTTGAGTTACATGTTGGTCTGGCAGTTAGTATGAAATGAGCGGATGGATGGGCCAGACGCGCTCCGACTCGAGCTCGACCGTGATCGGTTCGTTGTAGATCTCGAGGTATTCCACCAGCGTCATGAGCTCATCGCAGTTGGCTACGAGCTGAACGAGCTCCATCGAGGGAAACAACACTTGGTCGCTGTTGCTTGGCGCTCCAAGAGCCTTTTTTATATTTGCCTACATCGCAATGACACTTTTGCATGAAGCGGACTCGTACCGGAGGTTGAGTGCCGAGGCGCCGGGCCAGCGTCACCAGGTTAAAGAACATAGTGGCCGATGCCTGGGGTGCGTCGTTTTCTGCCGCGTCAGCGGGCTTGCTTATCGAGAGCTTCTTGAAGTATAGGCTCTGGATGAGTCGGCTGCTGTTATCGTCGCAAGTGGCTACGATCTTGACGTTGCGCAGATATTGAAAGTCGCGCAGTGCCAGGCAAAGGTTCGTGAATTGGTCGGCCGTGGACTCGATGAGAACGCACAGTGCGCCCTCAAGCATGAGCACCAGCCCAGAGGCGTCGCAGTGCATTTTTTCCAGTGTACGCGCAAAGAAGTCTTGGATTTGCTTGGGGCCGTCAGCGTCACCAGCGGGAAAGGTTGCGACAAAGCACGACCGCGTGTAGAAAGTGGCTTTCAAGCTGGATAGGTTCAGGTTCTGCATCACGTCGAGGAGCGAAGGGCCTAGAATGTCGTCCTCATCCGCCACGTCTGGCGGCGAAAGCGGGCTCGCGTCATCGTCGAGTGTCGTAGCCATGGCGGCGCCTGTTCAAGATACGTTTTGATCCGCACGCGTTTTATTCATTCCCGCAAGCTAAAAGTTGCGAAAGTTGAGCACCAAGTCTCACAATCCGAGGACACCGCTCGATAGCTCACCTTGCGCCAGTCAATACAGTGCATACTCCGAAGTCTGAGCCATTTTGAATACAAATGCCCTTGACAAGTTGTCGACCAATGCGTACGCCGCTTCCAAGAGCGCCTTATACATCTTGTTGACGGAGAGAAATTCCCAGTCGTCGCTAGTACGAGGTATCCTGTCGAAGTCCTCACGACGTGATGGTGGAGTCGCCACCAACATCCGCCACACTGCTTGCGACCGCAAGAACAAAGCTGATCCCGCATGCGAAGCGAGCTAACTGCTTTCCACTTCAACGCAATCAAAGCGGTAGCTTCTCAAACCTTTCCGATTGCTCTGATGAAACCCAAATTGTGCCAGGAGGGCAGTACGCTTTCGAGCCCTCGCATCGCGCACCATGACTGTCGACGAAACTGGGCTTGCGTTCTCGATGTATGCTGCGAATAATTCCATGTTGCGCGTAGCTTCCCGCCCGGCCTGGAATGCACAAGTGAGCTATTATCGCCGCAGGTGTCCACAACTCGATCCACTCAATAACTCGCAGTTGCGCTTGCGTACAACGCACAACGATATCTGTGATACTGACGAGGCTCGTCGGTTAGTTTGGCGCGGTGAACAGTTTCATAGAACATGACGGAGGCTGGGGGCGTCCAAGCGGACCCTACGCAAGACAAGGCGCTCTTGAAGAGCATGGTTGAGCGAAGCCGCCGCCGCCTCGTTAGCATAGCCGCAGGTCAAAGCCTGGATCATGTTCTGGAGCATATAAACGCCAGTGGTTCTACAAGCCCGACCCGGTCGTCGCCCAATGCATACATATCTTCCAAGAGTACGTCCTTGGCGGCGTCGTACCAAGTCATGCTTGAAACGGACACCTTACGCGGCGACAAGCACATTCCTCGGCGCCACGCGATGAAAGAGAAGGAAGTTCACGACGCCCGAAGGCTGCAGCACATCTTGGAGAGAAACGAACATCGTCGCAACGCTGGTGTTGCGTACGAGGTTGTACACAGTGACCCCGCAGGAAGGCATGTCCGCCACAAAGCGGCCATCGAACCCGTCCGGACCGATGACCACGCCAAGCGCCCCGCCAAACAACTCTTCCAGAAGGCGATGCACAAACTGCAGGCGCTGGGGCTCAACCACGACCACCACCGCTCCCACGGCATGCACGTGAACCCGCACGTTTGGTTTCAAGCGATGCGCGACAGCCTGCACCCACCCCCAGCTAAAGCGTACGTGCGTTTCATTCCACGCTGGGCTTCGATATGGCGTAGCCTCGGGCGAGCGTACGCCCATGGCAAGTTTGAGCCGATCGGGTACGGCGCGACAGTCTTTTTGCAGACCGTCGCGGGGCGGACGTGCCTCCTTCTCGATGGGACGAGTGGCAAAAGTGTGTCCAACCCCGAGCCGCGCGACAGTCAACACCCCGGCACGCTGTTTCGCGTCGTAAGTCACCTCGTAAAACCCGTGGCTTGCGAGTTCAGTAGGTCGACTTTACGAACCCTACGAGAGCAGGCCCGGTGCATGGAGGTGACGCGATTTGGCTGCAACTTGTGGGAGCGCAGCGACCGCTGCATCCGTCGACTGGTGACGTTCTCGACGAGTTCGTGAACGAGCGGCAGTACTACCTCGCACGAGCGGTCGCGCCAGAACTGGACGTCTCAGGGCCGCAGCACGAGGTGCGAAATACAAGCGCCTCTTTCCGAGCTACGGTCGCGTAGCTCCTACTCGTTGCTGGCCTCCTCGAAGTTAGCGTCCCACGCCTAAGCCATTATGGCTACGATGCCTCGCTCGGTGAGCACCTCAAGCGATGCCAGCCAGCGATGCAAATGGCTCAGTGGAACGTACAGCTCTCGACCACAATCGTCCTTGACGACCCTCTGGGCGGTATTTGCGTCTTGACGTTGGAACGGGAATCGACGGGATTTTCCAATGTAGACGACGTTGTGCACCGCCACCAGCATCCCGGAAGCTGCCTCCGAAACTACAGTGTGGTGACGCTGCAGTTGCAGGCAGAGCCGCTCGTGCTCGAGTTTCATCGGCATTCGCAACGTGCGGTTATCGCGGTAGGCATGACGACCCTTTGCAACTGCATACGTGTACGGGTGGCGTAGTCTGTTGCGGCCTGTCGCTCGGAGCGCGGCGGCGCCGAGTGGCAACTGTGCCTCTGTGACCCAAGCCCTGCGCTACCGCTTCACAAGGGCGGCTCCTCGAGCAACTCAACCAAGGCCCACGTGAGCTTACACCAGAGCCGCGCGCGCGCCGGCGAGTTCACGCACCTGCAAAGCCAGCTGCATCGCGCCTGGGACCACATCCAGCAGGTCGGTCAGAGTCCTCAAAGGTAGCAAACCTCACGGGTTGTAGACGAGCCACGATCACTTGGCCACGCTGAGTAACGCGAAAGAAGCTGCAGGCGCCAAGTACTACGCCGACAAGTCGCAATACCTCACTCAGTGACATCAAGTGGTTTTCGGTAAATCCCTTGGTCCAGCCAGGCCAACGGCTTTACCCTTGTGACGGCAATGACGTTGCCACTGACGCCGGAGAGCAAGCACTCACGTACGTCAATGCGCATCCAAAGACAGCCGACGCCTTGACGAGAAAAGCCCCGAAGGAGAGAACATGTCCAGTTCCATTGAAGGCCTTTGCACCACCACGAGTGGGAAAATGCATCTGGCTTCTCAAATTTCAAAACAATTCAACACCGAGCGGTATGCGTGGCAAGCTAAGGTCGGGCAAGAGCCCGAAATCTCCAAGCCCAGAGCCTCGCTGACGTCAATGAGTGGTGAGAAGCTCCCTTTGATGAAGCCCTCTTCATATTGCCAAGATACGACTACTCACGTCGGCTCACCAACAGCGCAACGTCCCACGGAGCTTGTTGCGACGACGCGATCGTTGAGCCATTGCCGACCCCTCCCATCCCACGCCGCGCCATGATGCCGCGCCAACCGTCCCAAGAACTTGAACGGACAGTGACGTGGTGGAAGTGGATACAATCTTTTATAATTCAGAAAATGGTGGTCTTATTGGGGTTCATTGCCGGCAGCCTTACGTTAGCATTATCCTAGGCGTTTGTCGCGTTCTTGGCGCTAGCAGTCCGTGTCTGTGGGCTCGAAGTGCGACCGCAAAACGACATTTGGTCAGGGAGCAACCTCGGGCTCCTGCCGGAGTTGACGAGCTCAATGCGCTTCTGCTCGCTGGGCTGAAAAATGATCTTGGTAATGCTCAGCGTGTTTGTTCTACCCCGATAGGCTCGGTGCTTCGCGAGGTTGCGCTTGAAGCTGTGGTTGCGAGGGAGTCATCTTGCCTGTTCTAAGAGGAGAACCTGTCTGGCTCGTTATAGCGATGCTGGTCGAGGCGAGTTTGATTGTTCCTAGCATTCTCGCTGTCAGCAACTCTGTGCTGATCCAGTGTGGTTGTCTTCGACTGGAGTGTCATCGGCAGGAGGACGTAGCGGACTCGAAAGGTGCCTCGGCTCAAGCAACGGCCTCGCATCGCATCTTGGTATCGCGTTAAGCGGATATGTCCATGTGCGTTGGAACGAGCTTCATGCCTACCGCCCACGCAGCGAGGGTGTGTAGACTACTGCGCAAGCTGTAAGGAAAAAGGAGGAAAAAATTGCACGTTACGCTGGAAGATCTGTGGTGCAGCACCTGAGAAAGCTCCATGGGATGAAGAGAACTACGAGTGCGATTAGCTCTCGTAGTGACCACGTGGCTCTTACGAGCTCCGGTGAGCTTGCAGAACGGGTTGAGGCTCACCAAATCCTACCAAGTCGAGCTGAATCGCCAGGCTTATTGAGTGGAACCGTCAAAATCCAGACGCGCCAACAACGAACACCACGGACCGTCTGCCAAGGTGAACGAACGTTGAAGCTTGGTCATACATGCACGAAGTACACGATAGTCAGGACGAAAGCGACGAGGCGCCGCCGGTCGTGCCGAGCAAGATACGGTGTGAGTCGTGCATTGCTTTGCTTAGTGTGGGGCGCCGCTTGTCCGTGATGTCTCTAGTTGGCGTTGACAAAACACGGACCGCATCGTCGACGGCGGTGCGTCGAGAGTTCGACAGGATGTTACACCGGCACGTCCCGGTGGTGCCCTCGCTGACGGGAAGTGACAACGGGCAGATCGCTTGGTCGGGACGAACGGCATTTCGCATTTCATCGGCAATGGCGCTGTGGGTGGAGTTCAACGAGCGGAGGCTCGCCTTCGACACCGCGCAGCTGAGGACTGTGAACGACTTGAAGGAAGAAATCAAGAAAGCGTTCAACCTTCCCGACTCCATCGATGACATTCGCGTCTACACCAAAGGTGGCGGAGCTCCTTCTCCTCCGATTTGGGATCGACGAAACGAGAAGCGGTATGCGTGGAAAGTCGAGGTTGGACCAGAGCCCAAGATTCCCGAGTTGAAGGCCTCACCAACGACAACGAGCGGTGCCAAGCGTCCGACGGTGGAGATGAGTACTCCTAAAGTCTCGCCAAAGCCTCAACGCCCCACGGAGCAGCAATGCGACGACGCCAAGAAGGCGCCACCACCGACTCCCACCACTTCGACACCGTCCCAGCCTGCCACGTCAGCAGACTCGACGTCTCTTACGCCGACTCGTGCACCGCAACAGGCGCCATCAGCTACCATGCCAGCGGTTCCCACGTTTGTTCCGCCTACTCCCTTAAAGTTGCCGTTGCGGTCGTCAGCACCAGAGACCCTCCACGCAGGCACGCCTGAGGTTTCGCCTTCAACGACTCCCGCGAATACGCCGTCAAGCGCTCTGAATCCCCCCGTGAGCATCGACCCGCCGCCGACTCCCACAAAAGCACCGCAACTTCCATCTGCCCCACCGGAGGTGCCGACGACTCTTTTACCGACTACTATGACATCGTCGTTAACAATCTCACCTTCAATGGTACCACCGATCTCCGCGACGCAGTCTGTCGAGTCGCCGGCCCCAACTGGGATGGTGGCAACCCCACCGCCAACGCCCACGACTCCACCGTCAAGCCCCCTAATCTCTCCAGTGGCCACAACCCAACCACCACTCCCCACTGCAACCAACACGTCGGCTCCAACGACGCGACCGTTGACTTCATTGCCCCCATTGGCTCAAAGTTTCTCTCCGAAACCGTCGATGACGCCGCCGAAATTCGCCTCGGCACCACCGCCACTCGTCCCTGGTGCTGTACCCTGCAAACTGCCGTTCTATACGACCCTGCACAACGCCAAACCTGACGCAGACGGGTGGC
Source organism: Achlya hypogyna (assembly GCA_002081595.1). NCBI lineage: Eukaryota > Oomycota > Saprolegniomycetes > Saprolegniales > Achlyaceae > Achlya > Achlya hypogyna. The sequence goes on from JNBR01000028.1 coordinate 26,874, forward strand.
TGACCTTCGCCGAACTCTTGCCGTGGTCAACGCAGTCGCGGCTTTTCCTTCGCAACTGCTTTCGCGACGTTGTGGAGACTGTGTACCGGCGTGTGCGCGGCGGGCGATGCAAGACGCTTGTATCGGGGCCACCGGGGGTGGGCAAGTCGCACTTTCTTATCTATTTGCTTTGGCGCCTGGTCGTCACGAGGCAACGGGTGCTGTTCGTGTTTAACCACGACGCCGTCTACTACGATCCGTCCAAGGGCATCTTTCAGTTCTCGACGGCGGCGCTGCCTCCGGACAACGACGTGGACTTTTGGGCAGCTGACCTCTGGCTGCTCTTTGACGACAAGGGCAAGGAGCTGTCGGACCTCCAGCGGCTGCGCTACGGTGCGTGTGCGGTTGTCGTGGCGTCGAGCGCCGAGAACAAAGTCGTCCGCGGCTTCCTGGAGGCGCCGCACCCTAATGTTAGCAAGCTGCCATTGTGGCACTTGTCGGAGCTCACAGACGTGGCCCGAGTGTGCTACCCTGAGATCGGCGATGCTATCGTAAGCCGACTGCACGAGCTCGGTGGGATCCCAGCGTTGGAGGACATGGCCGAGGAGGAGTCCGCCAAGGTGTACGAGTCGCCGTCACCTCACTCGTCGGACTACGAGCCGAAGTTTGCGCGAGACGACGTGAGCGACTTCTCCAGCGACCACGACGACGAGTACCACGACGACGAGTACAGCGAGCACATCTACCCGGATGAATAATGATGCATATCGAATAAAAGTGGTTTATTGAGGCTGATTGCCGGCAGTCTTGCGCTCTTGGCAGGCCTTTCGCTTGCGCTTTTTGCGCTCCTTCTGCGCCTCTGTCTTTTCGCGCTTGCGCTTCGCACCGGAGCGCTCAAAGTAAGCCACAAAGAAGCCGTTGGTGCCGTCCTCAAGGCCGTTGGCGCGCACGAGGCAGTCCGCCTGGTCGTGGCTGAGCCCGGGGATGACGACGCCGCGGCGAGGCCACGTAGGCAATGCCTTGACCAGGTGGAAAGGTGTCTGCGCAGCCTCGGAGGCCCGCAGGGCGGCAACCACCACCTCCTCGTTTTCCTTCTCAAAGATGGAGCACGTCGAGTAGGCTACGCGCTGAACGTGCGGAAAAGAGAAGGCCTTGCGCAGAGCCTCGAGTTGGAAGTCGGCGAGCGATTGCAGCCGCGCCTGCACGTCGCTGGCGTCGCTGGCCTCGTACTCGTCCTCAAAGCCCTGCTTCATGCTCGCAAGCTCCAGCAAGTGGTCGAGGCGGTTGGACATGCCCGAGCCCGAGCAAGACGGGTCCAGAAGGATGCTTGTGACGTGGGCGTACTTTGGGTCGTGTACATCGACGTCCAGGAAGCTCTGCAGACACGCCTCAACGACGCCGTCGGCGCCGGCCCCCTTCATGCGCCGCTTGAGCAGGTCGAGGCGCGTCGCGGACCGGTCGAAGGCGAACACCTTGATGGGCCGCGTCGAGGTCTTGCGCGCCACGAGCATCGCCGCGTGGCTCGTCTTGTTTCCAGGGGCTGCGCATGCGTCGATGACGTCGCCGAGGTCGTCGCTACCGCGCTCGCCTTGGAGCACGAACGCAGAGAAGCAACTGGCCTTGTCCTGCAGAATGAGCCGCCCAGAGACGACGCTCTCGTGGGTGTGCAGCTCCGTGCCGGGGGGAAAGACGATGAGGTCGCGGACGTGTGCGTCGAGCTCAAAGCTCACGTCGTCGGGCAGCCGCAGGGCTGCGCGGACGGCGGCAACGTCGTGGATGGGCTCCGTGACCTTGAGGGTGTTGATGCGTGCGTAGCGAGGGAGACGCTGGGACTCGGACATACGATTTTCTTCGGGCAGAAGCTCCTCATCCGTCGCGACCTTGGCCTTGACTTTGAGACGCACGAGCGCCTGCTTGAGCGCGTTGTGGTGTGAGAGCACCGTCTTCTTGACAAAGCCGCCGCCCTGGATCTTCTTGTCCTTGCCAAACATCAGATCGTAGATGGCAATGTAGTAAAGCGCCATTTGCAGCGACGATGGTTTGTTGCCCGTGTCTTTCTTCGGAGCGTCCTTCTTGGGCGCGGTCTTCTTGACGACCTTGGAAAGCTCGGGCACAGCGGCTACCAGCTGGTCAAGCAGCGGCTTGTAGCGCAGTGTTTGGCACACAAGCGCAAAGCAGTTGCGCTTGGACTTGATCTTGTCTGCGTACGTGAGGCTCTTGAGCCCGCCGCTGTGGCGGAAGAGGCCCTCGAGGACGCCCGCGGCCTCGGCGTACAGCGTGCTCATCTTGATGCGATGATGCACCAACCAAAACCGTATAATGCCTCCGGATACCGTGCGCCGTCATTGGCTGGCAAAAGGCGCGCCACAACACGTTGCCCGCGACTGGATGCACAAAGTTGTGCTCATCGCGTCGAATTCCGCGATAGGAAACGAGGAAATGGCGACTGTGTCATTCTAGACTCCTTTCCGAGTGTGCTTCATGCAGCGCGACAGAGCGCGGAGGGCATCGTACTCTTTACTGTTGCCAGGCAGGGATCGCTGTTGTCCTTGGTTTGGGTCGCAATATGAACAAGTCCCTTTGTACAACACGATGAAAATTACACGAAACCTCGGCAAAATTCATCACCAAGTCAATTTGTGTAGTTTGGTTCCCAGTTTGCTTGGGGTGCAAGCCGCCGGCATCCGTGAATAGACACCTTCTGACCCGAGCTGCTCGCCGATGACTGTGTCAGCGAATCGCCGCTCAATCTGCAAGCTCTCGGGAAGATTGAATGGGGCTAGGAAAGGGTCGGATGTGTTCAACTGTTGCAGCACGGTGTGTGGAGCTGCGATGTCTTTGGACAGCACTTGGACGAAGAACTCGAAATTCAAAACACGCCTTTTGGAGGGAACTAATAAAAATAAATCCAAAATATCGAAGGGATAACCAGTTCCTCTCACAGTCGATACTTCTCATTTTCACTGAAGTTGAACGCTTGCATTGGTTTTGCACTCGCGGGCATTTACCTCCATAATTCTATTCCCTGTACCATTGCATGGCATTTTATTCGAAGCCTCTTTCAGTAAAATAAACGTATGCGGACAACAGACTAATGTAGCCAATCAAGTGCGACAAAAACGGAATTTCTACCAATTGTTGCCGGCGTACGGTTAAGGGGGTTAGGATTCTTCATAATTTTTTTATCCAAGTCGAGCAACAATGTCGGGCATTCCCGTAGGTGGTGGCAAGGGCGGCAAAGGTGGCAAGGGCGGCAAGGGTGGCAAAGGCGTGACCTCCAAGAAGGCGCCGCAGTCGCGCTCGAGCCGCGCTGGATTGCAGTTCCCTGTCGGCCGTATTCACCGATTCTTGAAGAAGCGCGTAGCAAACAACCAGCGCATCGGAGCGACCGCGGCTGTGTACACGGCCGCTATCATGGAGTACCTCACGGCTGAGGTTCTCGAACTGGCAGGCAACGCATCCAAGGATCTAAAGGTCAAGCGTATTACGCCGCGTCACCTGCAGCTGGCCATCCGCGGTGACGAAGAGCTGGACACCCTCATCAAGGCCACGATCGCTGGCGGCGGTGTCATCCCGTACATCCACAAGTCGCTCGTGGGCAAGATTATGCCCAAGAAGAAGCCGGGTATGCCATAACTCATTTCATTTATCAAACGCAACATTTTCTTGTCGATTCGCGTCGCGTTGGGAATGCAGTCGTCGTGGCAGGACGAAGGGACAAGTCTCTTCGCTCTGAGTTGGTTCATTCATAATTGCTTTACAACATCACATTAGAACTTTGACTTACATACAGCTTGGGTATCGTTCCTTACTCCATGTTGATATCCCATACATTCTCATACGGCGTCGTAAGCTCCTCGTTTTCGCATCGTGGGCGCTTTCTTGGCGGGTCAATAGTGCCAGGTGCACTCGTTGTAGAGCCCGCCTGGTGGTTGTCGTCGCGGTCGATAAAATGCATATGCAACTGGAGAGCACGGCCAACGTACGTCATCGGCGGCGACCTTGGTGCCTCGTGCTGCTCTTCGATAAATGCTTTGACCGACGTCACGACGATGCATCCCCACGCAACCGTGCCAAAGAAGGCCCAAAAGCGGGTGTAGGCCTCGCCACGGCCATAGTTCCCAAGTTTGTGCGTCAGATCCGAGTTCATGTGGGCATGTACAGCACGAGTCGTAGCACCGGCGCTGTTCTGGACTCGGGCGAGGAAAAGATTCATATCGATGGTGTCCATCCGCGATGTCTTCACGAGAGCGCGTAGGTACTCGCGCTGCACATCCTGACACATGGCGAACTGATGCCCCTCGACTCGCTGTACAACAAGATTGGGGTGGATTTGACCAAGCGCCTGCAGAGCACGTAGTTGTCGTGCCGGATCCGACGGGTGAGCATTGGCCTCGGCTACAAGCCTCTTGACGTAGTTGACGCTTGTAGACGAGAGCCCGCGGCGGGACTGAGTCATCGGTCCGAAGTAAGCTTTGCGCATAGCGACGGGTGCCGATCGAGTTAGCATGGACTGGACGAGACTCATGGGGCGGTGCAGTGCGGTCGATGCCATCGGCAGCGGATATTATTAAAACTGCGATCCAAGCGGATCTGGGTCCCTTGCAAAAAGAACCAATCAGTTGCGGGCAGTGGAAATCCGAAGAAAACCCCGTCGAACGTATCCACCTTGAACTGGTCGGCGGCTTCTCTGCGCCACCACGACGCTACTCGAACCCGCTGCAGCCGACAGCAGGAGTACACGATGGTGGCAGTGCTGGTAGGCTATGACCCCTCGAGGCCTAGAGGGTAATCATTATACCCCTTCAGGTTGGCAATGATCTCCGTAACAACCAACTCGCGAGCATGATCACGAATAAGACCAGCACAAGAGCGTGTTTACGTAGAAGAGTGATCATCGCAGTGAACATGGCACCGAACCTAGCGTGGTACCCGGTATCCTTCGCCAACAAGTATGAGAAGACGCGGGGGCTGGATTTACACACTGCGTCTTGCACGTAGCATGAACCAGATCCAACCGACAGGACGATAGAAACTCGGCACTCATCGAACGAGGCGTTGTGGTTGACTGTGGCTTGCATCGTTTCGAGGCAAGGATTGCTCCAACCTGAGTGCAGTTGAGGTCATCTCGCTCTGGCAGGCACGGTCCTCGTGGAAAAGCATGGCACGCGGAGGGCTGCAGGTTCTTTTCGGTGCCATCGCTGGAAGACAAAGAGATGCAGCAGACGCACACGGTCGCGCTGGTCGCCAGAAAACAAGTTGAAGCTGGTCGCCGAGTAAGATCGTGGATCAGAAAGTTCAGCTTGAAGTTCGATGGCATCGAGTCTCACAGTGTGCTGTCACAACGCATACTTGAACGAATCGTATTCTAGGGGTAACGCCGAATATGCGTTTTGAGAGGGATAACCCGATTTGAATTTTCAATCCTCGGCGGCGGTGGACGAGGATGCTCTTGGAGAAGCCGACGGAGGTCCGTCATGCCAACGCGGCTGGTCGAGGTAGGTGCATCCACGTTACCCGAGTGATATTGTGCGGTACAACGGGCTTTCGGTGGCGAGAATTTGCTGCTGATAGCCCTGGACCGGCAGCTTCAACAGTGACCTTACGTTTGATGGCATAGACACTGCGATCTATGGCATCGACGCGCACCCGACCGAGTCCAAGTTTGCCACCGCTGGCGGAGGTACGAGTCTTCATGAGCATGCCTCATGTAGCATAGATAACTGCGTCAAGATCTGGTCGATGGAGAGTGCGCGGGACTCGACTGGTCCAATCTTTGAGCTTCTCGCAACATTGGCGTGGCATGAGCAAGCTGTTAACTGTGTTCGGTGGTCTCATAGCGGCAAATACCTCGCCTCGGGTTCGGACGATCACTCAGTGCTCATATACGAGCTGCAAGAAGGCGCACCCTCCGCCGTGCCCTTTGGTTCAAACCGCCAGCCAAACAAGGAAAAGTGGGTCCGTTGTGCCATGCTCAAGAATCACACAATGGGTATGTTCAGTCAGTGCTATTCCTTGTCTAATGGCTTGTTAGACGTCCAAGATGTCGCTTGGTCCCCGGACGACCGCATGCTCGCCACCTGCAGCATCGACAACTCGATTCTCATTTGGTCCATGGACCAGCTCTCAGCCGTCATGACACACCCGATCCAGCATCTTACCGGGCACAATGGGTGGGTCAAAGGCGTTGCATGGGACCCCGTGGGCAAGGTAGGCTACTCCAAGGTGCTCTTCGTAAGAGTCGCTGTAGTACCTCTCGAGCGCGGGCGAGGACAAGGCAGTTATTCTCTGGCGCGTCGACACGTGGGAGATTGAAGAGAAAATTGAGACTCCGTTTGAGCATTGTGCAACCACGTCGCACTTTCGACGTCTGTCGTGGGCTCCAGACGGCAGCCTTATCTGCGCAACCCACGCCCACAAGGTTCCTTGGAGCTCCTGACAGCGTTCCAAACCCATGTCATAGTCCAAACAAGACGTTGGTGCCCTTATAGAACGCAAATCGTGGACCAACGAAGTCAACTTTGTCGGGCATCGCGGCGTTGTCACCGCTGCGCGCTTCAACCCCCGGCTTCTCGGTACTGTGGGGTTGTTCAAAGAGAGGGTTCACCGCACCGTTCTTGTAGCCAAGGGATCTAACAGTGACTTTGCTTGCTGCGCACTGGGTGGCGATGACTGCACTGTGAGCATCTGGCTGGCGCATGTTGCACGGCCTCTCGCCGTCGTCAAGGACTGCTTCGACGCTTCGGTGACGGACCTGAGCTGGTCTCACGACGGCTTCACCCTGCTCAGCGCTTCGCTGGACGGCAGCATGTGCTTTTTCCAGGTACTATTATCACCCGCGCCCCAGCCTTGAGATGCCTTTAGTTCACCGCCGACGAGCTTGGAGAGCCCATCGCGCCCCAACAGCAGAGCCGACTTCTCCAGCAAAAGGTGCGTTGATGTCTTCAGACGATTCCCAAAGTGCCTCGGTAGTACGGATCGCTGGCGGGTCTCACGTCGGGCAGCACGTTGGTCGAAGACCCTCTTCAGCTCGAGGTCGGTCGCCTTGCCCGGGCATCGCCGAATTCATAGCGCTTAGCTGGAAGCCAAGCAAAAGCCGGCAGAACCTGCGGCGTCTGCGCCAACAGACAACTCGATGGACCTGCTCGCCAAACGCATCACCCCACTCGGCGGAGACGCCCCCACGGTGTTCACCTTGACGGCACGCTCCAAGACCAAGCCCACAGACGCGCCAACCCCGAGCAACACGCCCGTCGCTACTCTAGTCGCCCGCCCCAAGCCCAAGGAGTCCAGCGCCGCGAACGCCGTCGTGACTCTTGTGGCACGGCCCAAAGCCAAGAAGCCAGACGCGCCGGCGGCCAAGAAGGACGCGGATGACGACGATGACCAGCCCATCAAGCGCAAGCGCACGACCGAGCCACCGAAGAGCCGACCCACTGCCAGTAGCATGCTTTCGTTTGCTGCAACGGAGTATGGCGAGAGCTCATTGGCGCGTAGGATTGAAGCTGACGACAGGGAAGACGTCTTTCCGGGCTTGCCGTCGCGAGCACTCTTTAGCATCACCGTGCCGTTGCCGCGCGATGCGTCGCGCGTACTCGAGTGCCAGCTTGGCGACGGCTTCACGTCCATCACGTGCACTGACGCCGGTACATGTGTATGGATGGATCGCCTTCCCGGCACGATCGTGACCATGGCGGGCAACCACGCGTTCTGCGCCTTCGCCGCCGACGACGGATCGCTTTACGTGCTCTCGGCGTCCGGTCGCCGTCTCTTCCCCTGCATCGGTAGGCCTCCTTTCGTTATCGCGCCTGCAACTCGTCCTCGTAGCCCTGGGGCGCCAGCCGTCGGCAATGGAGGTCAGCCCCCTCTCGTCGGGATTTCTTCTCGTGGTCCTGGGCAACGGCGACGTCAAAACGTGGAATGTGCTTGAGCCTGCTGCCGCTGTCCAGACATCGCTGCGCTCCATCGCTGTGCGTATTCGTGAGTTCGTCACGAGGACTTACGGCGGTGCTAGACGGTGAAGGCGACGCTCATACGGTCGCTTGTGACGACCTCGGGGCAGCCTATTGTGACGATGGCGCTCTCTGGCACCGAGCGCAGCAGGTTGCACTCGTTCACGTTCGATCTCGCCTTGAAGTGCTGGTAACGACCGGTGCCCACGATCATGTGGGAGGATGATGTGGCCTAGGATGCGCGTGGCAGACGACCACTTTTCGTACTCGGACTTCCAGACGTCGCTGAGCACGGACGCGGTCGTGGCGGCGGACGTACCAGTACGCGCAGATGCACCATGCACCAAGGGCTCATTGGCCGAGTTAGATCGGCCCACTTCGCCGACTGCAAAACGCGTCGACGCACTCGCGGTCGGCCAAGCACATGCTCACGGGTATGACAAACATGACACTGCAGCGCCACGTGACGCGGACCCACCTCGAGCACCAATTGGCGGCATCCGTTGCCCTCGAAAGCGCCACCGAATACAAATACTGGTGCCCTGCTGCGCCTTGCCGTCCCACTGTAGGATTGCGGTAGGTTGAAGGTGTACGCCCGGTATCTCGCGCAAGAAGGCGATGTTGCGCGCCTCGAGGAGCTCTGCACAGAACTCACCGGTCCCTTGTCCGCCTCGACTGTGGCCCCGACACTTCGTCAAACATGGCGACCACTCGTCCTCGTACGCAGCGCTGCACCACACGAGCCGAGGAATCTGAGACGCGGCGTGTGTAGGATTGCCCGAAGCGGGAGCTCCTTCGAACCATCGTTATGCCGCAAATGGCATCGAACCGCGTGCTCCAGCGGCTTGTGCTTAAGTACCAAGTCCTCCTCGACGAAGCCGCTGCATAGATAGCATAAACCAAGACGTCGTTGGTCGCAGGAAATCGATTGCATCATCGTCGTCGCAGTGGGACGGGTCGTGCCATCTGGCGTGGGGATGCGCCCGAAGTTGTGGTCATTGGATCTGGTTCGTCGCCCTGGCTCCTGCTCAGCGCGTCCTGGCCATTGACCGCCGAAGTACCCATCGCACTGTACACAGCCCTCCACTTGGCACCCACGCGGGCCCAAGGTGATCGCACCTCCTCCGTGGTCGGAGCATCGCGCCTCCCATAGTTTGCGGCGCACGGCTTTCGAATTCGAAATTTTCCGGGCTTTTTCCGGGCTTTCTTGGTGCCACCGGATACAGAACGACAACCGGCTATTATCCGGAGCTCATATCCGGAAGCGTGTCGGGGAGCGTTGCGCGCGTGTCAGTTTCGAATTTCCGATGAAGGGCACAGCGGGCGAGGCGGCGACTTCCAACGGCCTTCGACGCTTCGAGCTCCGCGTGAGCGCCAGGGACTTCCTTGCGGCTCGCGGCCACCAGACCACGATGCTCGTGACGATGGCCGGAGAGCAGCACCATTCGTCACTCGAGCGCATGAGCCACCTGCTCACGGAGAGACGGGTACTCCACGCGATCACATCCGTGGGTGGCATCAAGACCTTAGTTTCGGTTGATGATTTACCTGCGCTTTGGTCTTCTGCATCTGCTGTTGGCAGCACAATGAACATGCGCAAGCAGCCCGGCCCGATGCCGGACGTTGTCCGCCAGGAACTTTGTGTTGCCATGGTCATAATGGCGCTCAAGATGAACGGTTACGTGGCGATGGGCGACGCTGGTACATACATGCTTCCCAAGCAAACGCGACCACACGAAGTACAAGCCGTTTATTTCTCTGACATGCGCCTTGTGCATGATGAGGTGGTCGCCACCTTTTCGCCCGTCGTATACCACCTCAACAAGGTCGACGCCACGGTACAGCACATCATTACGGGAGCGATGGGCCAGCCCATTTCTGATGAAAGCCTTGGGCGTCAATTATCCTCTCTCCACTCCGTCTTTGCTCTTCCCAAGATGAACCACTGCCGCATTGTGGAATACTCATCGCACCTCCCTCAGCTGACTAACCTTATTCCCCGGAGCTCGGCTGACGGTCTCTGCAAGCACGTGCCTCAAACAGAGCCCGAGTATCGGAGATATTGGCTCGAGGTCCATGGCATTCACTTACCTGCACACCTCGGCGGGTATCTTCGCGTTCAGTTTCCGTCCGGTGATTGCATGACCTACCCCGCCACGTGCGTTGCGACAAACTGGCACATCCTCAGCAAGCAGTCCCACATGGAAACGCACGACATCACCCGGGCTCTCGTCGTTGCGATGCACGGTTTTTTTGGTGCTCAGGCAGTTCGTGTTCAAAGTGAGCAATTCGAGCCCAAGGTTGCAACGCTTCTCCCCGCGTCTGCGCTTTTGCAGTCCGTCACGATGGCCTCTGGAACTGGTGCATTACGGAAGCGCGACGAGCACCAGGCCCCTGCCCTCACGAAACGCAAGAAAGTTTACTGAGCACGGCGATCAATCACCGCTGCTTAGTCCGATCCACACATTTATACTTTAACACGTCCCGATGCAGTCTCTTCACGCCCATCGTCAGCGTGTGTAGTTGAAGTGGAGCACAGCATTCTTGATGTCATAGACGTCTTTAGGCGAAAAGGAAATGGGCTTCGACGGCGCAAGGCCCGACGTCTTGGCGAACTCGACCAACTTTTCCATGTACGTAAGTCGCTGGTCCTCTTTGAGCGGAAGTAAGAACCTATCAGCGCCGATGACCATTCCGAAGCCTGGTCGAGGAATCTACATACACAGACGACTCAATGGAGACTTTTGCATTTGGCTTCAAGACGGTCGTCCAAGCTGCGTCTTCACCAGAGATACCAGGCTTGGTCACCAAGTGCGACGCATGTACTGAGAGGTGCACGTGGTCAAAAAGCCCGCGGTAGCGGGACTTGCTGAGCACGTCGTCGATGCTTCCAGTGAGCAACGTGACCTGCTCACCGCTCACGCCCTGTACATACAACGGACTAGGTACCTTAGCGCTGCCAAGGGTATCGATGATGTTGCGCGCTCGCTTCCGAGCATCCACCTCGTCCGGGTCTTCGTCTTGATTGTCTTCAACGACGGAAACCTTGGTGTCGTCCTCGCCAATGCCACTATACACGTCGTGCGCCTAGTGCCAATGGGATCGAGGAAGCCATCGCTGTCCAAGTACCTTGGTCATCTTGTATATTTCGCCCGTCTCGATCTCATGAAGGCACGACAGGACGTTGTAGACGGCGACCTCGGCCGTGTTCTACGCCGGCTATGACATCACCGACTCCGAATCCAAGGCTCATACGTGGCGGTTCTGCTCACAGCCCGTGCCCTTGTTGTGTATTTCGAAGAGGCCGGTGGCAAACTTGTTGGACTAGTCGCAGTCTCTTTAACGTTTTGTGCTCCGCGAGGCAAGACGTACTTGGTAGCAGTCGACGCCATACGAGATGTAGGGCCCGACTATGATGTCCAGCCAGTAGCCGCGGCAGAGCACGGAGCCATGACCACGTTTCGTGGCCTAGTGGCTACGTCGGAACAAGGATCTGGGGGGTGGTCCTACCTCCGTGTACGCTGCCATGGAGCGGTTGGGCGTTGTGTAACTTTGGTCGCCAAACTCGAACGCAATTCCGGAGTTGCGCCACTCCTTGAACTGGCGAACGTGAATCACCGACGCTTGGTCGATCTTCTTGAGGGACATCTACAGCAGCGTCAGGTGCGAGTCAAAGTACAATGAGCCTGCCGTGTAGTCCCAGTCGAAGAGATTCGCTCGGTAGTCGTATCGATTTTCGTAAAAGTGCCGAAGTCGGTGGTCGCGGAGCTTGACGACTGCGTAGTAGAATGTTCCATAGCCAGCAAAGAGCCGTGTAGCACGTACTATCGAAGGGCACATTGGCATGCCACGCCTGGAAGGTCTCGACAAGGGCGTCGCGCTCCTTCATTTTGAGGTGCGATAAGTCCACAAGATCAGCGAGCCGTCCATCCTCATTACAGATCAAGTCCACAAGCTCTCGGGCCTTTTCTTCAATGAACTCACTCGTTCGTTCCTATGCTCAATGGTAAGAAGCGGATGCGGATATCTGAGATCTTGTACTTGAACGAGCGCATTGCCAAAGACTTCGAGAAAAAGGTTGCAGCGGTGGCGCAATGGCATTTCCCACTCATGCACGATCTGCAGCAAAAGAAGCGCTCGGGCGAGCGACTCGATGGCTTTCTCAAAGAGATAGATGTGCACAGGTCGCTTTTGCCACCGACGAGAGCGCGAAATTGTTGTGAGAACATGGCGAATATCACCCGGGTTCACAAGCAAGATTCGCAAGGGCGTGTCGTCGTGGTTGCCGTTGGTCTCATCTGCGGGGGACGCGACCCCTTCTTGTAAGTCGAAAGCCGGCGAGAAGCCCCACATGCCGAGTGTGCCGAGCGACAGCAGCGTGCCCGACCTGGAGGTCATGGCTTGGAAAATGAAGATCTTGCGCAGCTCTTCGTATCCGAACATCCGGTTAGACGACGTTTCGCAGCTTGAGCACGGTCGCGTAGGATGAGGTGGGCCAAGTGGCTCACGCCTCATGCTGATGGTCCATGTGCATAGCGAGGTCGCGGTCTACCGATTCACGGCCGCGGTCTACAGCCTCAATGACGCGGCTTATTCGTGGGTGCTCGTGCACGGCGCGGTCCAGGTGTATGTCTTTATGGACGAAGCGACAACGTTTCGCATTGTGGGCTGGGTCGAAGCCACGGGCGACGTACTCATTAAGCACGCCTTGACTGCGGAGTGCATCTGGCTCAACGTGAACGACTATTTTGTCCAGTTCACAAATGCCTCCGACGAGACGCTCGGTGTGTCCTTTGCCGATGCCGCTGCCGCGAACGAAGCCTCCAAAATCGTACTCCAAATCCTTGAAAGTCTTCGTCATGGTAACTATGGCAGTCAAAGCCCCTCCTCAAAGCTACAAACTGCATGCTCATTTGGTCTAGGCCCCACTGGACGCGACAACAATGCAAACGCGCCGCCCCCAGAGGTACAGTCGAATACACATCAACTGGGTCTTCATGGAACTAGTACCTCGGCTTCACACCCAACGACGAATTGCGTTCACCAAGTTACATTCTTCCAGGCAACATTTTCTCTGTGGCTGTGCGTATCTTGATGAGCGCACCGCGAGGACTCACGCAGCTCCGGCGCGATAGGTCGCTTCACCACTCCATGCCACCCATGCACTCGAGCCTCTTACTTCGGAGTTTCCGCCGCCAAGTCCGACTCCGCCCAACACCCGCACCAAGCGCAGCGCGAGTGTGCCACAGTCGTCGACGTCGCTCGCTCCTGGGGACGCGCGCCGCGGAAGCTTTCCGCTGGCCTCGGCCCCGCGGCTGCGCTGTCCCTCGTCGCCCTCGAGCTCGGCGTCGTCGTCTCGCAACAGCTCCCGGCGCCAGTCGCTCGCCAACTTTGAGGAGGTCGAGCAGGCGGTGGAGGCCGCCATCGATGCCACCACAACACCGCCCAAGACCGCGTTCGACAGGGAGCGCGGTAGGCTGGCCGGCGTCTCGCGTGCCGACTCTCAGCATAGAGAGCCCGAAGCTCGTGCAGTACACGAGCACAATCCTGCCCGAGGACGAACACATCAGCCGACCGTACCGCATCAAGCAGGAGATGCACGTCACATTCAACGCCGAGCTCGCGCGGTACGAAGGGCTGCCGCTTGCATGGCGCGGCCTCAACAAGCAGTTCGGGCTGCCCATCGATGCCGTGCCCAAGCGCAAGGTGGACGGCTATGAGGCCAAGATCCCCGCCGTGTTGCAGATGATGAAGGAGTACCTCGTTCAGCACGGCGGGCTCGAAACCGAGGGCATATTCCGCCTCGCGCCCGACCGAGATGCGTGCGCTGCCGCCAAAGAAGCCATGAACAACGGAGTCTTCGCCGGCTGCAACGACGTCCATATCATCGCCAACCTCATCAAGGTAGCCACGCTTAGCGACGGGGGCGCACAGGTCATAGGTGTGGTTTCGTGAGCTCCCCGATAGCCTCTTCAACGTTATCCCTGAGAAGCTCATCTACAAAGCTTGCGGCCTGGGCGACCCCGTCCAAGTATTGCGAGTCCTCACCGATGTTCCGGCGTCACAGAAAGATGTCATCTTGTGGCTCCTCGATCTCATGGCTGCCGTCGTCCTGCACGAGAAGGCGACTAAGATGAGCGCTAAGAACATGGGTAGGCCGACCTAGGCAAACGAGGGCTCACGGTTGCGCAGCGATCGTACTGTCGCCCAACCTGTTCAGCATCGAGTCCGACAACCCAATGGTCGCGCTCACCATGTCTCAAAAGGTGGCCGAGTTCACGACCGTGCTGCTCAAGGCCCGGCTCGAACTGCATCACGGGTACATCTCGCGCGCGTAGCGCTTAGCGATTTTGCTCGGGTTCTTGTTAATGAATGAAGTATGCGTACATAAGATGCTTGCAACTGAGCTGAGGAGTCGCCTCGGTTTCCTCTCTGGTGCCCTCACGGCCTAGTGGCCATGACCGATGCGGCGGGTGTCGGCCCTCGATTGCGATGGCGGCAATGCGAGGACGACAAAGGGGTAGGATACACATGGATTGAATATACTTCGCTTCTATCGCCTGCCGTAAATAGCTCATACCAAGCACCCGTAGTCGGGCGAAATCTGCAGAAAGACGTCGTCGAAGAAGCGTTCATTGCCGTAATCGACGTGCCCCCCGTCGTCAAAGTCGTCGTCGTCGTATTTGATGTCTGTGAGCATGATGTCGTCGTGGTGCAGTGCTGCGTCCGGTAGTGTGTGGTGGGGTTGATTGTGTGACGGGTACGAGGTGTTGTGGTGGGGGTGCATGTATTCGTCGTCCGCGTCGTCGTACTGGGTCGGCTTCTCGGGAGTGTCGAGAAAGTACGCATCGAGTGGTGGGCCTTTTGACGACGCCATCATGTCTTTGGCCGACATGCGCAGGCTTAAGCCTGGGATTTCCGTTGGAACGTTGATGCGCTGCATGTGAAAGATACCCTAAGGTGGCGTAAGAATTTGATGAACGATGGATATAACCCTACCGGCTGCTTGCGAATTGGTGGTAATTTGTCAAAGGCTGTGGCGGGATAGTCCAGGAACGTTTGAGCCTTGTCACCGTCGGTGGGGCTGATGGAGCAGTCGGAGAAGGAAGCACCATAGCGAGGACTGTCCACGGAATACATATCGTCACCCGAGTCCATGCCATCGTCGTCATCATCGTGGAACGGGTGCAGGAACTGGCCGGACGGATCAATGCCGTAGGTTTCCGGGGCCATAAGTTTGTCAAGCTGTTTCTTGAACGTGTCGTACTGATACATCTGCTTATCGTTGAGAATCCCGTTGTCCTTGCATCGGTTCAGCTCCTGCAGCGATCGCTTGAGACTGCGCACTTTTCGGTACGGCCAGTGCCGGATACCAATCGCTCGACATCGCTTCTTAAAAGCCGTCGCGCGGACACCAAACTTCTCCGCTGCCGCCTTGAGTGGCAGGTGGAAGTAGAGACTAAACGCCTCGAAATTGCACATCGGTGACGACGCGACCATGGCTTTCTTGGCATGCAACCGCGCGGCCTGGCGCATCTCGTCGTCCTCGAGCGAACCCGTCGAGAGCGGGCTCGACACCATGCTCATCGGCCGGCTCATCATCTCCATGCTGTCGAGCTTCCCGGCCACGGAGCGAAAGATTGAATGAAGAAGATCCAACTAAAAACGGTGTCGCGATTGTATCTTAGACCTCCCACATCCAATCTATCGAACGGCGGTGCAAAGATCGATTGTGAGAAACCATACAAACAGCAAGTGCAAACTGGAATTGGAAGCATTCGACGGGGGTAGGGACACAAAGATCGACCATACGCTGTCCCAGTAGATTTTCGAAGCTTCCCCAAAGATTCGTTTCAATTATTTTATTGTTGGTTCCATTTCGACAGAATTTAAAACGGAGAAGACCGTTTCCGCTTGCATGTCAATCCGGGTGCACAGGAGCGACGCCCTTCCATCCATCGCTGTGCGACACCGCGGCTGCCGACGCCGTGGCATTCTACGAGCAGGCTCTCAACAGCCAGGCTGCGGCGGTTGGACTCGCAAGGAGCCATCGCGAGGGCGTGGGGAGGCGGTGGTAGCGAGACAGATCATGGGGAATGCTTGGCGCAGAGCAATGCAGCAGTGCCAGACGAGGAAAGAAGCGGATACGTGACGGGCCTCGTGGGCAATGTCATCCGATGGGCGACGTGCTATTTTTAGCCGCGACAAAATCCCGAATCCGACGGCCACGAGATGCGCAAGGCAATGGCAAAGGGCCCCAAGCTCCCTCGAAAGTCCACCAAGTCGTATGAGGTAGCATCATGGCGTTCGATCGGGCCTCGAAGGAGTGGCTGTAGGTGGCAGATGAGAAGCACCACGCCAAGAGCACGCTAGGTCTCACTGGTCTCGGTGCTGACGCCAATGCACTCGACCCGGACGACGAAGACTATATGAGGAGCGTAGTGGAAAAGCTGGAGCAAGACCTGGCGCGCCGACAAGTTAACGCCGCTGTGGGTCGCAGTGTTCACGATGCGTAGGAGAGTTACGTTCGGCGGGAACGACAATACCAAGTACGCATCGAGGAGCTCGAGAAGCTGCTTTCCGAGGTACTGGAACTGTATCCTGCAATAAGGGACGCATTGTGCGAATAGGCCAAGACAAAGAAGTCTTCGAACGTGTCACATGAAGACACGATGAGCTCCCTACGCCAAGTGCACAAGAACATCCTCAGCAGCATTGCTCAGGTCCAGGAGCGGACGGGAAAGATCTTGCAGGGTACGCGCGTCGTCTGCCTGGCGGTGCCGATGACGATCTGTCGTAGAGCAAGAGAAGGATTTGCTTCGAGCTTTCAGAGCCCGGCTCTACAGCGTCCAGGAAGAGCTTGAGACGGAGAAAAACAAGACGGACGACGGTGCGTCCGCTTGGATTGACAAAAGCAAGCAGCTCGAGACCGAGGTCGAGTGGACCAAAGAGATGGCCGACCGCCTCGACCGCCTCAACCAGAGCCTCACCCGGGAGAACCAGCGGCTCAAAACCCAGTTCTCGATGCAAGAGAACGACCGCGAGTTCCTTGTGCGGCAGCTCGTCTCCGTCAAAAAAGACAACGTCCGGTACCCGGTCCATCGCTGGCGTCGGTCCCACGGGCGTAGGCTTCGGAAAGAGCTCACGGACGCGCTCAACGAAGTAAGCCGCCTCAAGGACGAGGGCCCCGCCGCCGACGAGATGCCCACAATCAAGCGCGGTACGAGCGTCAAGTCCGAGAAGGCCAAGTCCCCCGTCAACGGCAGCTCGCTGCCAGCGATGACGCCCAGTCGCGCGTCCTCGGCCGGCGCGATGTTGCCGTCCGTGCCCGAGGTCCGCGATGGTATCCCTGAGCGCTCACCCAAAGCGACTGCAGGTGGACAATCGATACAAGGAGATCATCAAGCGGCTCAAGCGCGTGCTGGAGGTCGAGCGGCGAAATCTGCGCCAAGTGCGCTCTGCGTATACGGCCGACTTGCAGACGCACACGGAGCTGTCGATGTTCTTGAAGCAGTGCATCGAGGATGTCAAGACCCAGCTTGCAGATCCAAACGCCAAACCACCGACTATGGCCGTGCTGGGGACACAACTGACTGCCGCCGATCGACAGCGAGCCGTGGAGCTGCTTCTGTCGCAAGAGCGAGTGCTCAGTTTGCTCTATGCCAAGGCCTTTCCGCTCCCCAACACCACCGTCATTCCGCACGACGATGTAACGAAGGAGGACATCCGAGAGATTTTCCACGAAGCCATCGGGCTGCCCGACGACGTGGGCGATGATGGAGCGCGGTAGCTGCGCTGTCATGTAAGAAAAAAGTGATGATGCCAATGGGATTGCTTATGGGAAGGATTCACGGCAGAACATGGGAAAACCACTCCCGCAGGTCCTTGATTTCTTCCATGGAAGCTGTGTGGCCCATGCCGTGGTACGTCTTGAAGTTGACCGTGTGGCCGAACGAACTCAGACGCTCGGCAAGCGCTTTGCCCAGCGGGTAGGACACCTTGTCGTCGGCAGTGCCGTGGGCGATAAGGATGGGGCGGCGAGCCGCAGGCAGCCCCGTGAGATACTTTTCGTGCGGAAGCCAGCCGCTGAAGGCAACGATGCCTGCAATGGGCACGTCGCTCTGTAGACCCGCGAGGACGGCTGTGCACGCGCCTTGGCTGAAACCACCGATGACTATGCGCTCGGCCGGGATACCCTCAGCGATAAAGTCGTTGACGAGCTTCTTCACCGTGTCGACGGACGCACTAATGCCGTTTAGGTCTTCAGCGCCGACCGAATTGGGTGCGACGGGGATATCCTTGAGGTCAAACCACGCCGGCATTCGCTGGCCGCCAGCGAGGAACACAGGAAGGTTAGGAGCGTTCGGGAACTTCCAGGTGATATGAGCCAGCGACGAAAGCTCGTCCTGGAGGAAAGTCCACCCAGCGCCAGAGTCGCCGAGGCCGTGAAGCCAGATGACACCAGCGCGAGCACACGTTGTTGAGGCTGCCATCGCTGCGGCCAAGATGCTCAAGACCACAAAGCCGATCATGGGCATTCCCTTACAAGCCGTACGATCCGCCGTACAATCTCGTACGTCTCGTACAAATGAACAGTACATTATTGCAGATTGCTTATTAAGTACCAAAGTGCATTTCTCGGCAACACATTGTCGATTGCTTTAGGACAACAATGTACTACATAGGCGAAACCAAGGTCCTAGATTTGATGTTCGAAAATGGGTCGGCCGATTTTTCTTCCGCCGAAAGGGTGCAAGATCCATGGAGGCCGAGCGCAGGCCGCTAAACTGGCGGCCGTACGTCGTGCTGCTCCTCAGCGGCAACTCGAAAGATGAGAAGGGATTCCTGGAGCGACTCCAGGTTGTGCTCAGTGGCGCACTCACACCCCGCGAGCGCGGCGTTTTCAAGGTTGTGACTCGCGCTGACCTTGGCGCCTTCAAAGATAACACTCCACCAGAAGCTCTTGCAGGGGCATTCCACGCTCTTGTTGAGAAAGACCGCGCGGAGTACATGCTTGTCAATGCCGCCAAGTTCGCGCCCAAGCCTAAGCTGCCAATCGAGCGGGAGGTGACGCGTCTCGCCTCAAGCCGGATGGATTCCGCGCGGGGCTCTGCACGCGGCCTCATGATGAACTCCAACAATGCGCCACCCGTGGAGCCTCTCGCGATGCCCCCCATGGATGGTGTCGACGACGACATGCTCAGCGCGGCCCAGGCAGCTCTCGAACACGACGCGCGGGACGGATCGCCGTCCCACATCTACGTCCTCTTCGACTACCCTGCGTCCGTCGCCGAAGTCAAAGGTACCTCCCTTCATTCGGCATTATTGATCTGCAAGGGCAGGGCTCATCACACACAAAATGACGAACGCCGAAGGGCCGAAAGGGGTCGCGTTGTCGGCGCTCGTCGACAGCGTCGTCTCGATCGTGTTTCCGCCGGCTCGCTCGGGGCGACGGCCGTCCGCATCCGCACCCATCGAAGACGTCAAACCCGTCGTGCCAGAGCCCAAAGTTCCAGAGCCCACCCCAGCTAAGCACCCGGCCAAGGGGGGCAAGCCCAAGCCGCCTGCGGTGGCGGCATCACCCGAACCGGATGTCGTGGCTGCGCCGCCACCCGTCGTGGAGGCCCCTGCAGAGCCCCCCGGGTACCGTCTTCTGTTGCTGGTGTCGTAACGCGCAGTTAGCGAAAGCAAGCTCCACAAGGAGCTGGTCGCGGCGGCGGATGTGGGCGGCGTCGAGTGGACCGACTTCTCGTTCACGACGCTGCAGTGCGCTTCGGAAGCTGGCGAGCCGCGCACGTTGGCGACGCTCACCAAGGAGCTCAAGCAGACGCTCACGGACCTTGCAGTGGACAAGTGCAAGTTCAAGGCTTGGTTGAGCCACGTCACCGTCGTCGACGTGCCAACTGAGCCCCCCGGCCGCGCCCTCGACCACCTGCTGCGCTCATACAACGAAATCCTCGACCCAGTCTTCGAGCCTAGCGTCGGCATTGCGGGTGTGTTGTATGCGATGAAGGAAGCCATATACCGTGCGAGCTCCAAGGACAGGCGGGTAGCTCCACCGCCCACGGTGCCCGCCAGGCGTCAATCCCTGCTCACCCGCGGTAGAAAACGTCGCTGGTGCTGCCGCAGTTCATTGATCACGGCGACGTGGCGCGCGTCGGCCTCTGCAAGGCGCTGCACCTGCACCTGTCCAAGCACGAGTCGCTCCGATCGGGCGAGCCACGACTGCTGCTCGGTGCGTCTCTTGGCAGTACGTGGGCGACCTCGCCGTAGGCAAAAGCCTCGACGAAATCGAAAAGGAAATGTGGCTTCTCAACGATCTCCCGGGCGTGGGTTTCCAAGGCCGCAAGGGCATGCCCATGCTCCCGACACTCAGTCTCGTGGAGCGTGGTGTGCTGGATACAGAGCTCATGCAATTTCACGGGTAGCCAACTCCAGAACTATCACTGCCCACCGGCCACGTAGGCTTGATACGGCCGACGTGCACTACACGCGCAAGCTGCTTGACTTTGAGGCGCTTCTCGGGCCTAAGTGGGAAGGCAAGCTGCGCTTCCGCACTTTCCTGGAGCACTTGCCCAAGCACGTGCTGCCGCAGGTCGGGTTGTTGCGCAATCGCCCGCCGAAGTCTTGTCTAGCGCCTCGCCGCGTTGCTCGGACAAAACGTCGTGCTCCTCAAGCACTACTATGCGCCGGACGACTCGCTGCTCGTGGCAGGCCACACCGCAACACCGCAAGGGCGCATGTGCTCGACGAAGTGGGCGGCAGCCGACTGGGTGCGGTACGTTGGCACCACTGAAAGCCGAGGGTGTCACGGGCGTAGCCATCGGCCGCCCTTCGCTGCGTGGCACGCCGAGTCGTTGCTGCCGCGGGCCTACCTGACGCCGCGCACGGTGACGGCCCTTGGAGCCTGCGTTGCACTGTCGCATGGCGAACTGGCGCGCGTGGCAGAAGTGACGCATGCCTTCTTTCCGTCCGACCACGCGGTCGTGTACGTTGTCGAGTCGCCGCACGCGCCCACATGGCTCACGGTGCGTAAGGACTGGTACGTTGCTCCCGGTGATGGCCTGCGTCATGGCTCGTAGGCATGTGTTCGGGCTTCGGCCGAGCCGCGATGGCTTCCCCATGAACTTCCACGCAAGCTTTGAGGACGGCTCGCACGTGACGATATCCCGCGGCTATGGCCGCACGATCCTCGTGACGCTCACGCAGACGTCGGGCCTCGTCGTCACCGTCTCCTCCGATGGCAGCATCCAGCAGGAATACGCCAACCGCACTGGCCACGCTAGCACGCCCAACCAGCACGAGGCGTACGGTGACTTGCCCTCAGGCCTGGTGTAAACTGGCGGTGCAGGCGGCGCGTTGTGCTCGGCAAGGGCACCGTCATCAGTTCGCGCGTCAACGGCTCGCAGGTGATCATGTATGCTAACGGCCACGTGGGCCGGCGGACGTCGCAGGCCGAGCCCTTCTGGACCGTGGACGAAGGGGGCAGTCCGTACTCGGTGACCGCGGCAGCTGCCTCCCCACCGCCACCAGTTGCAATCACTCTCGAGGTGGATCCTGAGACCAAGGCCGTGATCGCGCACCGCGCCGATGGCGTGGTCACTGTCACGCACGTCGACGGGTGCGGGAGGTGTCAGGCAACCTTCTCTCAATGGGCGTAGATCGTACTTGACGCAGCACGCCGATGGCACGCAGATCCTTGGAAACGGCGCCAACAGCCACTTGGTCGACCTGCGCGAACGGGCTGGGTATCACGTGCGGCGGTAGATTGTGCGCAAGGAAGGGTATGCGGAAGTGAGCATCGACGTCGACGTCAATCTAACGGCGCAGCGGCACGCCAAAGGCATGAAGGTGGCGGTCACCAAGGGCGGTATCCGCACTCGTAGCGTCCTGCGGTGCGTCATCGGTGAGGGCTCATGGCTGACGCAGCGGTAGCCTCTACGACGGGACGACACTCGAGGTCGACTACGACACGCGCGTCATCGCCTCGGTGCACGGCATCTTGCGCCTGCGCAAGCCCGACGGCACGATCGTCATTGCTCAAGACAACGGTCTTGTGGAGTTTCGCCCGCGGTCCCTCGCGACGACCGAGTACCCCAAGGCACAGCGCGGCGCGCAGAGCTGTCGTCGCTCAGGATGGTCTCGTAGAAAGTAACGCGGGACGACGAAGAAGAGCCTGACGCGTCGAGCGGTGCCTACTTCTTCGACTGCGCCGCTGGCAGCTTGCACTTAAGTGACCACGAGCACAACCACTTTGCCCTGACGATTGGCGATGGCAAGTCACCGCCAGTAATGAAGGTGGACCTCGCGGGCGTCGTGTCGCCGGGCGACTGCTCCAAGTACGGCGTGGCGCCTATCGACGCCAAAGCTGTCGTGAACGACCCGCTTCAGCCCTTTCTGTTGATTCTGCACGGCGATGGCACTGGCATCGAGGCATGGCGCCGCACCAGGATTTGGGTGTCACTGTAGCCGGTAGGTGCTGCGGCCCAAGGATGTCGAGGACTATATGCAGCAGCTTGGGCGCGACCGTAGCATCGAGCGCGTGCCTTGCGTGTCTTTGGGCGGAGCGACAGACCCAAAACTGCACGTGTACACGCACGCGCTCGGCGCCTTCGAGCCAGCGCCCGTCGCGGATGCCAAGGAGCGGGCGGCCATCCTGGCATCGGCGACAATTCCGGCCCGGGCGAGCGCGTTGCTCCTGCAGCAGCTTCACAACACGGTGCCGCTGCGACCACCGCCCGTGCGCCTCGTCCGGCGCCTCAAGGAGATCGTGCCGTTTAATTCGACGCAATTCGACGCGATGGTCTCTTGATGAAATGCCGGCAGCTGACACCTGTTTAGATGGGCGCACTTGCCGCCTGGGACGCGTGGGTGGCCAACCGCGAGGTCACCAAGGACCAATACGCCGTGTTCGACCCGCGTGACGAAGAGACACGGGCTCAGGCCCACGTGGGTGCCGGAGGCGGCGTCAGCGCTATAGTCTATCGCGTAGGTAATGGAGAAGAAGATCGCGGCGGCGTACAAGGCCACGCGCGCGCGCAAGAAGGCGGAGCGGCTCAAAAACCGCGAGAAGGAGCGCCTTGCCAAGCTCAACGTGGCGCTCGAAGAAGCTACGCACGAGCCGTCGGCCGCCATGTCGACACTCAAGGAGGTACCGCGACCACTGTTGACACCGTTCATTTCTCGTTCTAGGTCGAGAACGAAGAAGATGAAGAGGAAGGTAGGGATTTTGTGGATAGAAGCTGTAGCAGTTGACCTCATAGATGCCGATGAAGACGAAGGGCGATACCCCGGCATGCACTCGGACGACAGCGACGCCGATTCCCGCGACGACCTCGACATCAACGTGGACGACGAGTACGAGCTGCTACTGTGCGCCTTTTCGACAGCGGACACCGAGTCTGTTGGCCGACTCAACGCCGTGCAAAGTGAGGGCTCCGTGCAAACTCTACCCTGGCTGACTGGTGGCGTAGCCCGTCGAGCGCTCGTGCATGCACTGGGCTTTGGAGTCGCGCAGGCCGACGTCAACACCGCCATCGAGGCGTACTCTGAAGGCTATGACGACACCGTAGGCTGTGCGTGCCCGTGGTGATGTCTGACGGTTGCTAGGTGACGTTCGAGGTGTTTGCCCGCATCTTGACTGTCATGAAGGAAAACCATGAAGATGACGCCACCAGCGTGCTGCTGCGCAAGAACTCCCCGCGCCCAAAGCACCCGTAGCAGACGCGCATCGAGGATTTGCATTAATACGTTTGGTTACGGCGCATCGGTGACACCTTCGTGCCGCGCTGCTGCGGAAGGAAGCCCATGAGCCGCTGGTTGGTGAGCTGTCGCGGCGACGGTTCCCGCACCGCGTCGGTGCCGTCGTGAATGTTGGGAAAGTACGTGGCACACACATCCTTGATAACGGTCTGCGCTGACTCATCCGCCGCAGCCGCCAGCCGCGGGCCCGACGCCCACTCGGCGATGCGCTCTTGCGCGCGGTCCAGCGGCTCGATGGGCAGCCACGGCTCGCTGTGCACTTGGCGCAAGACGCTGTGGCGAGGCGACGGCGAGCGCTGCCGGAGTCGCGAAAGCATCGACTGCGCGAGCTCCTCGATGAATGTTGCGTCTTCTTCCGAGACGGGCGCCCGCGTCTTGGGGTTGATGTCCCCCGTTCTACGCCTTTATGAGGCAGCGCACATGGGAGGCACGCACAGCGCTGACGGTCGCGACATGAAGAGGCGGTTGTCTGTGAGTTTTGGCCGGAAGGTCTTGCGAAGGGCGGTGTGGTTGTTATCGAACTGGTCGCTGCTTTCGTCATCGTCGTCCAGGTGGCTGAACGACGCACTGCGGTGGCCAGCAAGCGATGGGTGGCTGCATTGGTGGTCGTCGTCGCTCTCTTCTCCGTGAAGGAGCTCATCCGGCTACATGCACTAGGTAAGCGCTCGCCAAGTGGAGGCGCGAGGTACGAGGCTAGGTCCCTGCCGGAGCTCGTGCTTGTCGTTGTTGCTCGTTAGTCGCCCGGTACCGGACGTAGCGTCGTCCATCATTCGGTGCAACGCCACCACGGTGTTGTCCGCGACTAGATTTGCCGAGAGGTCGACAAGTATCTTCCGAAACTAGACATACGCCCACGTGGGAAATGCGAATCGGCAAAGGTATAGCGCACGCAGCGAACACGGTCGCGCACAACGCCTTCGTGGCTCGAACCCTTGACGATGAACTTGCGTGGTAGCGGTGTCGGCAACCCTTCTGCCTCGAGGATCTACCAAAAATGAACATGAAAACTCATCACAAGCTTCAAGCCTACAGGTTTGAGGTGCTTCCGCAGTGCGCGGTTTCGAATGCGCGCGTGCCGCGCCTTGCCGTTGTCCTTGAGCGTCACATGGTAGAGCTCCACGGCCCGGCCCGACGAACTCTGCGCCGTCGAATGCCCCGTGAGGACGAGAAGCACTTGGCGCATGTCGGAGCGGCGGCCTTTCCGCAAGTGCTCAAAATATATGAAACCGGCGCTTTCAAACGTTATTTGTCTGTCGGGGGTCCGTATACAGTCCGGATAAAGGTGCACATGACGTGAAAGAAACAGCGGTCGCAATGGGGAGCTGCAGTTGAGCAACGAACGGATGATGCCCAAGTCTTCGAAGGTGTAGAGCATCCCTATTTACTTCTCAGGAGGTTGCGGGTTGACAGCTCGGGCTGCGATACATGGTTCCAACGTCAACGGCGAAAAGGGGACGTGTGTACTTAAAACAGTTATCTAGATCCGAGGTGTTAACTATGCTGTGGGTGAAGCCATCTGCTCGTCAATGTGCTCGTGGAGAATCGCGATGAGATCGTCTTCATCAAATTCTGCGACGACAAGAGACGATCGCTGCCACGTTTCGAAGCCCAATGCTTGGTGCACTCGGTCTCTGCCTACAGTTGGAGCTTCACGCTAGCGTCCGAAGGAGGAAAGCATTACTTGGTTGGCACGGCGTTTGGCCAGCTTCGATGTGATTCGTGTAAGTCAGCGGGGCGTATTTCTTTTTTGCACTATGATTGTGACCTTGCGACAATGGCTCACCTTGGCAGGTGTTTGTCGGGCCCCGGTAGATCGTAAATTTAAGTCGGGGAACAAGCGAAGCACGGATCGGTTGAGCGCCTCGATGCAAACGACGTCGGGCGCGTCTGTGGCTGGAGGCTCGTTAGCGCAATTGACCTACCACCAGGTTGTTTGTTTTGTATGCTACCGAGGTTATGCACGCACCTGTTCATCACCGAACGTGGTATCCGCTTGGTCAAAGAAGCGGTGGAAGCGATGCACGGTGGCGCTGGTAAAGTGCACCCGGGATATTTTGGCAAAACACTGTGCAAACTACCCAGATGAGCTCAATTTCCAGGAGTCAAACAGTCAGGCGCACCTGCTGCAGCCTTCGAGCTACAATAACTGGATCCCCCGCTCGCTTAAACGGTGTCTTCTTCGGAAAATCTTGCAGAATCCATGGGTACTCTTTGCATATCTACACGGTGCCGCACGTGAAATGAGCGCGTTCATATCCAGGGCACCTCGCGGAGATGTTGACGCACGAGGCGGTACCGAGCGCGGGTCGTGCGGACGCGTCCTTGGTCTCTGAGCTCCAAGTGGTACAAGGTAACTTCTTTGCCTCTTTCATCCGATGCCACGGACGAGCCCGTCACGGCGAGTTGAACCTGTCGCACCATCTTGATTTTGGATCTTGGAGGGACACGATCGATTGTTAGAGGTTTTGGAAAAATCGAATGGCAGAGAATATCCAAAATAAAAGGTCTGTAACTCGCACTTTCCGGTCTGATTTGCGTTTCGGCCCTGCACCATGGCGAGCAAGGGCAAGACCGCGGTGATCCTCAATGTGTACGACCTCATGGAGGCCAATGCATATATGCATGGTACGACGGCATGCTTTGTGTGAGGGCTCATGGATGAGATATGAAGGCCTCGGGCTCGGCGCTTTCCACTCAGGCGTCGATGTTGGCGGCGACGAGTTCTCGTTCGCAGGAGGCGCAGGGATCTTCACGTGCCGTCCGAAGCAAGCTGACGGCGCTGTATTCCGCGAGTCCATTCACATGGGTTACTTTGACGGGTCATCTGTGGACGCTCGACGAGCCATCGAGGACTTGCGCCAAGACTTCCAAGGCAACCAGTACAACCTCTTAACCAAGTACAAAATCCATACGAGCGGTCGTGTGCTAACATACTCGGAGGAATTGCAACACATTTTCGAACGAGGTGTGTTTGCGGCTGCTGGGAATCCCGATCCCATCGTACGTCAACCGCATTGCCTACCTCGGTTCCTTCCTCAGCTGTCTCTTGCCCCGTGAACTCACTGGCCAAGCCCCTGTCGAGGGCGACACTCCTATTGCATGCAACCATTCTTCTCACCGCGCACCGAGCTACAAGTCTTTCGGAGGTGCGTTCTTGGTGACTCAATACGTGCGGTATCATCATTGTGTAGGCTCGGGCATTTCCCTCAACGGATCCGTTCCAAAGACCACCCCATCACCCGCAACAGACGAAGACGCGGCGACACGGCGCGAAAAGCGTCGTCTCGCTGCTATGAAGCGCTTCGAGCAGTCTCAGGAGGGATCTTGAGCCGGTTGGACAAGTTTTAAGCGCTACACACGACCCAGGTAGCTGTTTCCACTCGATTGCATGCATGGGGGGCGTGCTGCCTTGCAGCGCAGCATGGAGGAGTTGGTCGCGACGCGAGAACGCTCCACGGGCAAACATCGTAGAATTGCCGAAAATGCAGCACAGGATCCAAAGAATTGTGGCATCGATTTCACTCTACTTCCGTGTATTCGGCATTTGCCGAATGAAACGACTTGGCAGTGGTGAAATTCAATCTTTTTCCACCAGGCATGACGTCCGTGCCCCCGCGCCTGCCGTTCTTCGTCTATGGCACCCTCATGTACCTCGGGCTCAATGCTAACGCTGACTCATCGTTGCACGTAGGAAGGGTTTTCGCAACTTTGAGAAGCACATTCGCCACTTCCGCAGCCTTCGCTTCCTCCACGACCGCGCATACGTCGCTCACGCCGACCTGTACCACTTCGACATGGGCTACCCTGGTCTGTATGCGTCGGCGTCAGACGGACGAAACGTGTACGGGGAGCTCTTGACGGTGGATGACGCGACTGAGTACGATCAATTACTCGCAGACCTCGACGCGTTAGAAGAATACTTTGGCCCGCACGACCCAAACAACGAGTACGACCGAGTCCAGGTCCGTGTCTTCCCGGAGGACGCATCGCCTCTCGACGCATGGGTCTACTATTGCAAGATTCCCTTGGACAAAGCCAAGGAGCGCGTCGAAAGCGGCGACTGGCGCGCATACAACAACTAATTTTCCAAACGTTTTTTGGAGCACACACACCGCAAAACTTCGTCGAAATAGCCTGCTTTTGCAGCGAGTTCCTAGCGCTGGCGCATGGCACGCTTGATCGCAGCCTTACGCGCACAAATGACCGCGATCTCGTCGTCAATGGCCCGCCTGGCGTCTGCGTCCGATTCGGTCCGCCTGCGCTCGAGCAGCCGCTGCTCTCGCTCCCGCAGTACGACAAGCATCGGCTTTTGTACGGCGTCCGTGGCTGTGGCGACGACTTGCTCCACGACCGTCGACGGCGCTTCCAGGTCGTCCTCGGAGCGCCGTGCGACTCCGCCAAGCCCACTGGCGCCGAATAAAACCATCCAAAACCCCGTCCAGTGGTACGACCGGAGCTGCAACAGGTGCGTCTTCAGCTGCTTGGCGTTCTTCTTGACGAGGGCGCCTTGCGTGTTCGAACATTGCTCGCACTGGGGGTAGTACCTTTGCAGATGGCTCAGCTGCTATCAGTCCTGACGCTCACCTCTGCGTCACCGAGCCAAACATTTTGGCCCACAGCCGCGCGTTTTCGGCCTTGGCAACAAGCACGGGCGGCATGTGATCGGCGTGGTACTTCGATGAGCGCGTGCCACACGTATGACAGCCATAGAGTCGGCCAAAGCTCTGGATGACCGCACGCGCGTTGCCGTCGGCGTACTAGACGGTGGTGTGGGAACGCTAAGCAAGCACCGGTGTACCTCGATGGTCGCTGGTAGGGTGATTTTGGTGTGACCAAAAGCGCCTGGGTGGCGAAAGTCGCTTGGTGCGAGGGCGCGGAACCGACCACCCAGCAGCCTACGGTGCTCGGTGAGAGTAAGCGTGGGTGGTGCCGAGCCCACCGGAAGAGGAGCAGCCCTGATGTGGCCGCGGCTGTGAGCTGCAAAGGAGTAGGATCCTTCCCGGTACCACGGAAGCAGAATGCGCCTGCGCACGCGCTCGACGACGCGACACCAACAGCTCCGAGGACGCTGGGCAGGACCGGCATGGACACAGAGACTCCAAGCACGTACATGAGGACCTGCGTGGCGGAGACACCACCGAGAAAGAGGGCGCCGCCACCCACGGCATCGATAGCCGTGCGCTCAAGCACTCCAACGAGTCTGTGGTCGCGGAAGGCCGCGAGCGTTTCCCGGAGCTCGGCGACCCGGGCGGTCGGCGCTTCGTTGCCCAGCTCATTGCCCATGACGTGCTTCGAAGTCGCGTCTCATTGGCTAAAAATGCAGCATTCGCCTCGTGGGATTCGATGGATTTTACCCAATCCGGTCTGTGTCCCGTGATACGGGAGGTTGGCGTCGTGACGGAAATCGCGCCGCTGAACTGTGATGTGTCGGCGCTGGCCTCATGAGCGCTGCAGTGCCAACGTTGCAGCTGCAGAGTTCCTCCCGGCGCCGAAAAGAAGCTCAAGTGTGGTTCAGACTTGGGGACGCATGGTGGCCTCGCCCCACACATGTGCAGAGGATGTGCATTTTAGAAAAACACATCGTGCATTCCCCACCCCTCGTTGGCGCTGCTCCCTTCGACGCTGTCGTACGTAGCACCCACAAGTGCAGGTGGTAGACGACTTCAAACTGTCCAAGCTTCGCGGTGTCGTCCGGGAGCCGTATATCTGCGGGCAGCTCAACTGCGCGGTGCCGGCGGCAGGCGCAGCTCAGTTTTCCGAGCGGCAAACACACGGTGATTATCAGGTGGGATCTAAAAATAGAAAGAAGGCCAGTCACATGACAATACCTCCAAATCTCTTGCCGCCCATCATCTGCGAGCTGCGGCGGTCGCGATTCCGCGGCTCGCGGGCGTCCGACGGGCGTGCTTCTCTCGTGTGTAATGCTCTCCTCGCCAAGGCCCGCGGCAGATAGCAAATTCGGCCTCGAGTGCTCGGCCAAGTGCACTTGGCGCAACACATATCAATCTACCATGGCTTGCCTCGATCACAATTGCGCAGCTATTACTAACTGCGTGTCTGCCTTTGCGGCACCATCTTCAGAGTCTTCCGGCTTGCGCCTTGATGTCCTCGCGCTGCGGACGCTGCTTACAGTGGTCGTCCTAAGCTTCGGCCTTTACGTCTCCAAGGGCTACGTGGCGGTGCTGGCCCGCAAACGGCGTATTGCGGCAGCGCTGGCTTCGCTTCCCGGCCCACCGGGCTTGCCAATCGTGGGGAATCTCTTGGAACTGGGCGCGCACATGCACGACCTGCACCTGTGGAAGGTACATCACTGAGCTCGGCTCAGTGTGACTGACTGCTAACTTTTAGCGCCATTTGGCATCAAAGTATGGCGCTACATATGCCATCAAGGTGGACTGTGTCATGGATGGGTCCATCGTAACCAACAAGCCGGCCAACATCGAGCACATCCTCGGCACCAACTGCAGCAACTACGTCAAGCCACCGATCATCCAGGCGGTGTGCCGCGAAGTCATGGGCCAGTCCATCTTTGCCATCAACCCTGAGTCGCCGCTCTGGGCCTGCCAGCGCAAGCTCATGGCCAACATGTTCTCTGTCAACTCGTTCCGCAAGTACATGGACTCGGTGTTCCTCGACGCTGCGGACGACATGCTGGGCCGGCTCGAACCCACGGCGGTGGCCAATGGCAGCATCAACCTCGAGATGGCGCTGCTCACCCTCACAACGACCATTTCCTTCCGCATTGGCTTTGGCCGCCACGTACCCGCGGCCATGACTACCGATGCCTTCCACAACCTCTTTCGCGAGGCTGCTTTCCACACCGCCAACCGCTTCACGCGCCCGTGGTATAAGTACGTCGGCGCACTTATGCCGTCGGAGCACCTCCTCAAGGCTGCTGTCGCCGAGATCGACACCATGCTCTACGGTCTCATCGCGACACGCAAGGCCGAGCCCACACCGCCCGGCGCGCTTGACCTGCTCTCGCAGCTTCTCGACCAGCAGCGGCGTGGCCTCGTCGAGCTAAGCGACACAGTGGTGCGCGATACGATGATGACCGTGCTCCTCGCCGGCCGTGAGACCGTCGCAAGCGGCCTCCTGTGGATCATCTACTGCTTGAGCACCCACCCGGCCGTTGAGGCCAAGCTGCTCGCCGAGGTCGATAAAGTGACGGCCATCAATTACGACTCAATGGCTTCGCTCGTGTACATGGAGGCGGTCATGAAGGAGACTTGGCGGCTCTACCCACCGACGCCGCTCGAGCTCAAGGCGGCCGTCGCCGACGACATTTTGCCCGACGGCACCTTCGTGCCCGCCGGTGTAAATGTCGAGTTCTCACCGTTCGTGATGAACCGCGACCCCGCGCGGTGGACCGACCCCGACGCCTTCGTGCCCGAGCGGTGGCTTGCGCCAGGTTTCACGCCGACGGATTTTGAGTACCCCGTCTTCAACGCTGGCAAGCGCAAGTGCGTCGGCCAGCGCATTGCCATGCTACAGACCAAGTTCATTTTGACAAAACTCTACCAGCGCCTCCGCTTCCACGTGGTCGACGCCAAGGAGCCGTCCTTCGCACTTGGCATCTCACTCTTCCCAACCGACGGCCTCCTCGTGCGCCCAGTGCTGCGAACGAGCGGGGCCTCCGCCGCCTAGATCTCCGCTGTATGTGTAACGATGTCGTGCTGTCATGTTCTATAATCACTTCGATGCGCGACAGCACTGCGTTGTGCGGCTGGCAGGGCTGGCCAGCGGTGGCCAACGTTCAGTACCGCAGCGATAGGAAGCACGCAACGCCGGCCTTGATCCAATAGTCCTGGTCCGCGAACTGCACCTACAGCGACGGTGAAGCAACAGACGACCCCAGCCGCGGCTATACCTGGAGGTTTGTCTCGGACACGAGCGAATTGCGCCAGATGGTGTCTTTGTCGGACGGGATCTCGATCCACATGACGAAGTTGGTTGAGTGACCGGTCGTACTCAGCGTGCCGGTGCGCGTGAGGATTTTGTACACGGGGCAGCGGTAGATGCCGCTCTGCGGTGCCTCGCGACTGCGGATGGGCATGAGGTGAATCACCTACGGCGCGTGCGTCACAGCGACCTGCCGCGGTACCTACGGGCATCTTGGAGAAGAGCTCCTTCGGGTTCGGATCCATGAGCGACTTGCGGTCGTAGTCCCAACGCGCCCCTTCGATGAAGAGCCCGTACGTATAGCAGCCGCCCTGCACGGGCTTGGTCAGGACCTTGTCCACGGGGTCCGGGTGCATGATAAAGTCCCACGACAGCGTGTCGATCGGGATGTTGAAGCCACGGGCGTGGTTCTGTAGAATGCCCGTCAAGAAGCCCTGCGGGAAGAAAAAACCTGACATCCACAGCACGGGCGGGATGCCGTCGGCCACCCATGTCGTCACGAACCGCAGTCGTTCCAGCAGCTCATCGACCCACGGGTTGAGCGCCTTGAGCGACGGGTAGGCCTTGCGCTCCCAGAGCGGCGGCACCTTCTGATTGAAGATGGCGGTCGACATGGTCTCGAGCTCGGCCGACATGACGACTAGGCCCTTGAGCGCGCGCTGCAGCAGCGGCAGCGACGTTTTCATGACCGCGAGCAGGTTGTTGTAGCGCTGGGCCTCTTGTACAAGCACCGTGTTCATCGACTCCTCGTACATGACAGGATACCGCACGCTGATGTACTCAATGTCGAAGAGCGGGGGCAGTTTCTCCTCAATCTCCCTCGCCTGCAGCTCGATGATCATTTCCTGGCTTTGGCCACCGCCCGCACTCATGCGCGGCTGCAGGCTCAGGATGATGTCGAAGTTGTTGAAGGTCTCGGCGATCGCGCACGTGATGTTGGCGTTTTCGTGCATGCCAAAGACCTCGGGGTCCGGGTTGAGCGGCAGGCTGTCGATGTAGGCGAGGTAGTGCGCCAGCGGCGCGTTGGGCGCCGACGGATTCGCCACAGGAATCGAACGGTACGTGCCGCTCTTGGAGAAGGCGTAGGCGTCCGAGAGGATGCGCTCGTTGAAAAAGCCTTCAAGAATCACGTCGATGGTGCGCATGTCCTTGTCGTCCGTGACGCGGCCGCCGTAGTTGACGACCGACGTCATGACGCACAGCACCCGGTACGGCACCACCTCGTAAAAGTCGAGGAACATCTCGAGCTGCGCACGGGAGATGTCGTAGTCCGTGTCGTTGAACGCGTACGGGATGTTCCAGCCGAGCGGCCCGAAGCGCTTGCGCTCGATGACGACAGCATGGAAGAAAGCGAGGCCGAAAAGCAGTTTGCGGTACTTGTCGGGTTTGCCCGTGGCGTCGAGCATCTCGTCCGTCATCTTGATGTACGAGTTCTTGAGGTTGGCGCGGATGCCTTTGGGCGGCTCCTTGGTCATCTTGACGCCATTCTGCAGCACGGCCGTTGGGAACGACGCGCTCGGCCGCGACGTGAGCCACAGGCGAAAGTCGCGGTGCGTGGTCTCGGGGTTGAGCTCTTCGCAGATGCGCTCGAGCGAAGACATCCATGATATCGCCAGGTGGCAGTTCTGCAGCAGTACCCACTTGCCGCTCGAGATGGCGTCCTCAATCATCTTGGTCGCGATGACACCCTGACCCTGCCCCAGTGAGATCGAGTTAAACTTGCGGCCCATCTTCATGATGTCGGCGAACTGAAGCAGGTCCTTGGCCGGATCGGAGCCCGTCGAGAGGATGAAGATGAGGGGCGTCGTAACGCTCGCGTCCGCAAACGACCCCGGCAAGTCGAACGTCGGTGGCTCAATGAAGCGCTGCCCGAGCTGCTCGGCGACAAAGAGTTGGATGGCCTCAGTCATGCGGTCCGGGCGGATACAGCGCAGCACGCAGAGCTTCTGAAAGCTGTTGAGAGTGAAGGGGAAGTGGCCCGGAAGTCGCGCCAGGTGCGGGTCTGCGGCGTCGAAGATGCGCCGCCAAGCATCCGTCTCGTCCACGAGGCTCCCAACGAGCGCGTCGAACTTAGGCAGCGTTGTGAGGCAGCAAAACTCGCTCCACGCGCGGTCTTCGATCCACGCGGGGTTCGGGTTGGCGCGCTCCGATGCTTTGGCCGGCGTCGAGCCCGAGATGAGGAAGCGCCACTCGAGTGCGTCGATTTCGCCGCGGCCTTGCAGTAGCTTGATGGTTAGCAAGAACGAAAACAGCAGCTTGTGCTCCTCGAAGAGCGACCGGCAGATGTTCTTGTACAACGAATACGTCGTCGAGTCCATGAGATGCCCTAGCCGCACGGCCAGCACGTCGCTGGGCTCGGCCGCGCGTATGCTCTACTCAAAGCTTAGCCCTCGGCGTACCTGAGGCATCGTACCTTCACAAAGAGCTCCACGAACCACGTGAGCGAGTACTGGTACATGGGATCGACGATCGCGAGGTCGGCAATACAGAAGAACAGAAGCGATGCGCGGTTGGCGACACCGCGGTAGAGCTCGCGTGTCTCGTCGATGGTCTTCTCCGTGACTTCGGCCTCAGCCATCTTCTCGTTGATGTCTTCGGACGTGACCTTGGCCTTGCCGAGCATCTCGATGAGGTCCGTGTCGTCGAGGATGTTGCCCTGCGAGTTGGCCAGCATGTACAAGATCTTGTTCTCAATGTCGAGCAGCTCCGCCTTCATCTTGGCGTTGGACACCACGAGCGAGTTCTTCTTCTCGGCCAGTTCGGGCATCTCTTCCTGCACGACGACGCCAAGCGCCTGCTCCTCAAGGCCGAAGGGCGTGATCGTGAAGTTGAGAAGACACACTTTGACGCACGTCTCGGGCGGGTAGTGCGGGTTGGGTAGCTTGGTCGTCATGAAGAACTTGAACGCGGCGTTGTACGGGATGGTCGAGTCGCCGATCTTCATCATGAGCTGGCCGCCTTGCTTGAACTTGGACTGTAGTAGAACGGGTTCCAGCGCCGCATCAAGGGCCTCGGTGACATTCTCGAGTAGAATCCACTTGCCGAAGCGGACACCATTCTCGAGAGCCTTGATGAAGTTCTTGTCCGTGGACTTGACAACATCGATGCCGTTTTCCGAGGCGTCGCGCCCGAGGCTCTTGATGAAGCGGTTGGCTTGGCCTTGCGGGTCAATGAGCAGCGGCCAGCGGCGCGCCCGGGCCATGATGATGCCGTTCTGCACCGAGAGATTGTCGGACGGTAGCCCCGCAATCTGCCACCCGCGCACCTTGACCGGATCCGCCAGAGTCGTGATGATGTTGCAGTTGCGCGTGTGCGGCACGCTTTGCTTGTCCAGCGCGTTGTACCACGCCGCGATGCAGATGTCGCGGAACTCGGCCGTGAAGCACCCGAGGTAGCTGATGGTGCCTGCTGAGATCACCACGTCGCCCACAAGGTTGCGGAAGTCCAGGTTCAGCTGCGATATCGTCACGGTCCATCGCGCCTCTTCGCCGCCGAGGAGCGCGATGAGCTTGAGCGCCGACTCTACGCACGCATGAGCCAGCCGCAGCGGCGCCAAGTGCACCGAGGCGGATCTCACACTGCCGGACGTCCTGCACAAGCTGGTCCTTTTTCTCGACGGCTGCGTTGTAGCCCTGCTCCAGCTCCTGCAGCCGGTTGACGACTGCCTCGAGGCGCCCTTTAGCGTCGGCCAGCACGCGCATCGTAACGTCCAACTCGGCCTGCGCCGTTGCCAGTGCCTGCTTCTTGGGCTCGACAAGCTTGGCTATCTTGTTGTACGTGTGCATGGCGCGCACCCACATACAGATGGCCTCGCATGCCTGCCGACGCATGAGACCCGCAACGACGACCGTTCGACGTACCACTGAGGCTTTGCGCACCGAGGCCGGAGAGAACTCCTCCATGTCCATGTATGGGTCGATCTGCTGGATGGTCTTTTCGCCGATGTTGTCCTTGTCAAACTTGACCATGTCATCGAGGAGCTTCTTGGCGTTGCCGAGAATCGTCTTTTGGGCACTTTCCCAATAGTCCTTGATCTTTTGCCCGGGCTTGTCGGGGTCTGTCTTAAGCGTCGGCTTGATGCCGAAGATGATGCAGGCTGCCTCCATCGTGAGGCGCACGCCGTGCGGCGGGTTCTTCATCGCCTTGACCTCATCGATGTCCGACTTCTTGAGCTTGTTCAAGCACGCCGTAGCGGCTTCAAGCGCTGGCAGCGCTTCGTCCAGGTCTCGCTGGGCGTCGTCGGCAATCGCTTTCGTGTCGGCAGCCTTTTTGTTGGCACCCTCCTCCTCTGTATCGCATGTTAGCTCTGAGCCCCGGAGTTTGCTACCTTTCTCCACCACCGCCTTGGTTTCGTCGGCGTCCTTCTTGTCCTCGGTGATCTTGGTCATCATAGCCTCCACCTCGATCTGCGTCTTCTCCAATTGCGGCTTGAGCGCCACGAGCTGCTCCTGCATGCCCGCCACCTGCTCCTTTGTGGCGATGATTTTGTCGACGCCATTTTGCAGGCGGCCTAGTGCAGCATGAGTGCTCGCCGCGCTTCGTGGCTGCGCCCACTGATCATCATGGCCACTTCCTCGCGTTTGGTCTGGAGCACGTTCTTGAATGTGAAAAGCAGCTCGAGGTACGACGTAGGCGTCACGTAGTTGTACCTGCGCAGCTTCTGGAAGTAGTTGGCCGACTCGTGCTCGACTGTTTGGTGCATACTCTAGGCAGCGTGAGACCGGCATCCGCGGCCGACGTACCTGGAATACGTTGACGACGGGCAGCACGTTGTCGCCGAGCTTGAGATCGACTACTGTGAGCGCGTTCATCGCGACCGACTGCAGCGCCTGCGCTGGCCACTCGCTAAACCAGTCGATCGTGCAGCAGTTGACAAGCGACGGAAACATGCGGATGCGGTCGCGAAAGGCGGAGCCGAGCGGGCTCATGCACAGCACCATGTGCAGGTTCTGCCGCACGAGGTTGACGTACTGCCCGAAGATGTTGAGCTTGGTGGCCGGGATGCGCTTCTTAGCGCAAAGTCCGCGGCAGTGGTTGGTGATGGCGTCGAGGTCCTCGGGCGCGTACAAGTTTGGCACGTCGCCCGTGTTGAGGATGTTGTTGATGTCTTCGAGCATGATATCGTGCACGATCTGCACGTCCGAGAAGAGAAACACGATGGGTTTCTCATCGATGCCGGCCTTCATGAGGCACTTTTTGAGGTCATCGCGCCAGTCCGCGACCGAGTACCCCTTGGAGATCTCGATCTGGCTGCAGGCGTACTCAGCCATGAAGGCAGCCAGCCGCGTGAGGCTCTGCCGTCCGCTGCCGCCCACGCCTAGCAAAAGCGCGTTGCCCTGTGGCTGCCGAATCACCTACGAACGCCGTCAGCGGCCGCGGCGCCTGAGGCGAAGACGTACGCGAGCGATTCGAGAGACATGTTCAATGGCGTTCATAAACATGACGAGGTTCATGGGCGCGTTTGATTCGGCGTTGTAGTCGTTGAGGTACTCCTCGACCTGCGCCACGAGCTTCTCCATATCGGTGATCTCCTCGTAGACCTTTGGATCCGCGCCGGGGATCATATAGTCGCCGAAGAGCAAGTTGGGCTGCGGCACCACGAGCTCCCACGCCCGCGCCTTGGTCATGACCATCTCGGCCGGGTTCTACGTACAATATCGTATTCCGTCGTGCCCGCTGTGACGCACCTGGACGACGTTGGCAAGGCCTAGACGGACGCCAAAATGCACGGCGATTTGCGTCTCGAGCTGGTCCTGAAACCACTTGTGGTCGGCCACCGTTGTGAAGCGATCTTCGAAGACGCGCATGTTCTCGTGTACCCAGAGGCGCAGGAGCTGGTCGAGTTTGGAGATTTTCTTGTTGTCGCCCATGAGCAGCCCCTGAAAAATCTTGGCGAGGTCGCGCAGGTTAAAGGTGTAGTGCGCCTTGGATGGCGTCGGCAGCAGCTCCTGGATGATGGTGTTGTAGATGTAAATGGAGCTTGTCACGAGCGCCGCGCCGACGTCCGGGTGCTTGAGCTCTTCTGAGAACTTGCTCAAAAAGCTCGCGACAATTGTGGCAAAGACCTGCCGCTTGTTGTCGTCCGACATTTCCGTGTACCCGATGATGTTGAAGTGACGGATGAAACGCGGTGTGATGGGATTGCGGCCGCCCCCCGGGGGGCCCATCGACGCCACAAACACCACGTCGACGATGTTGCGGAAGACCAAGAGCTTCCGGTCGTACCAGCCGCCCTGGTCAAACCACTGCCGCAGAATCTCGATCGGCGGCTGCGCAAAGTACTCCTCCTGCTTTGGCATGTTGAGGTCATCGATGTGCACGATAAACTTTTTGCCCGCCGTCGGACCGTACACGCCTTTACGACGCTTTTCCATTTTGCCGTCGAGGAAGTCCTGCGTCTGATTAGCGCTTGTCTGTGCCGAAAACGTCAGCTTGAGCGGCACGAACTTGTCGCTGTCGACCTTCTCCAAAAACTGGTTGACATTGACCGTCTTGCCGGTACCCGTCGGCCCCACAATGAGCATGTGCACGCCCTGCGTGAGTGCCAGCTGCATCAAGAACGTCGAGCGCACGCTGTCGCTTGTAGGGACCACCAGCTCCGAGAAGCTCGACTCAGCTGGCACCGCGTATTTTGGGATCGTGTCGAGCCAGAGCTTCCAGCTCTCGGTTGTGCGGTCGAGCGCGTAGTCGTACACGAGGCCGGTAGCCGGCATTGGTTTCTTGACGCTTGGGTGGCTTAGCATCTCTTCCCGCAGGTACGCGTCGAACTTGACTCTGCCCGCATCGTTGCCCGTGGCGCCGACGGACCACACGAGACAAAACACAAACACCTCGGCGACATGCTTGGAGAAGAAGGCCACGTGCTCGAGGCGTGCGTCCTTCTTCTCTTCGGCAGCAACCACGGCGAAAAAACAATCAAGCAGCCGGAGCAGCGA
>JNBR01000028.1:75939-145976 GCA_002081595.1 Achlya hypogyna
GTAGGCCGCCGACGACTGCCTGCGCTGACCGTCGCGCAGGAAGAGCCCAAGAACATGGGAGCATGGAGCTTCTGTCAGCCGCGGCTGGTCACCGTCTTGCGCCACCTCGGCGACGTCGGTAGCTTGTTGCCACCGGTGGCTCACAACTATGTAGAAACGATCGGTCAGCTATGTCGGTCGCCCGCCCACGGCGTCGCCGGCCACGGGGCAGTACGAGATTCATGTGCAAGAGATGCGCGGGATCGTCGACGAAGCTCTCGCCTTGTAATCGCGCAATGGACGTTACTTGTGGTACAGATTCTGGTACAGCGCTTCCTGGGCTTCCCGGGCGGCCAAATATGCAGCGTGGGCCGGGAGCGACGGCTGAGCCGTCACGCGGGCCGTCGACAGCGGCAG
Source organism: Achlya hypogyna (assembly GCA_002081595.1). Taxonomy (NCBI): domain Eukaryota; phylum Oomycota; class Saprolegniomycetes; order Saprolegniales; family Achlyaceae; genus Achlya; species Achlya hypogyna. The sequence goes on from JNBR01000028.1 coordinate 76,336, forward strand.
CGCGACGCTGCCTTTGCCGGTGTAGGCGCCAAGTAGGATGGCCACGCCGCGCGACGTGGTTTCCACGGCATCCGTCTCGAGCTCCACCTTACGCCCGATGGCGTCGGCTACGCGAGAACTGATGACGATCTGTAGCGCGGCGGCTCGTACCGATCATCTGCCGCCAGAGCGCCGACGACGTGAGCGCCGTGCCGCTTGCAACGATCGTGGCGTCCTGTGCGGCGACGAGGGCTACGGTGGCGTCAGTCGTCAGTGGGTGCACCGCAAGAGAAACGTACCGAGTAGCGAGTATATGGCCGCCAAGCGAAGCGCGACCGCTTCAAACGTCGCGCGCAAAAGATGGACGGGGGTCGTCGCGGACGTAATGCCGCTGATGGTGCACGCTGCCTTTGGGTGCCATCCGGGCGCGCGTTCCCCTACGGTGCGTGGGAGTGCGGCTGGCAGAGGATAGCAGCGTACCGTGGAGAAACGGAAGCATCGTGAGGCCGTGCGACGCCGGAGGCATGGCAGTCAGTTGCCTGACTGCGTCTACGCTCGCTAGTCGGTCGGTGCAGATCAGAGGGATGTGCTGTACCTGGGGGCAGCGTCAGTGTCTGCTGGGCCCACGCGTACAGAGAGCCGCCGTCGGTGAGCGCGCCCCCAAGAAGGACGTGAGTCGCATCCACGCGGTAGCACCAGAGACCCCGGGGCACCTTTTGAAGCTTGGACAGCGGCAGCAATACACGCATGGCAGCGCTCGTGCCGATTGTGAGGCAGACGCGGCTAGAACTTTATCACAGTCGCCGGCAACGGCCCACGCACCTCGGGTCGGTGCACTTGGCGCCGACGTTGGCGACGGCCCCGTCGCCGAACGCGAGGAAGAAGGTCGCGTCGCCGAGGAGCGGCCAGCGCCGGGCGTACGAGGCATTGAGATGGCCAACCGGCGTCGATGGGTCCTAGCGGAGGGCATGATGACTGGGCAGCGCAAGGCGGTGAACCTGAACGGGCGGCATCGTGGCCGGATCCGTCAGCGACAGCTCGAGCAGCTTTTGGTTCCAAGTGCCGCTCCGAAAGTCCAGGAGCCCTGTCCAGGACGCCTCGCTGTAGCTCATCGGCAGCGGGCCCGTGGCCGTGGTCCACGCTCGCAAGAGAACGCCGACAACCGACTGCCACTTGTGAACTGGCACGTGCTCGCTGCGGTGTCGCCGGAGTAGCTGCGGCGCTGCGTACGCTGGGTGCAGCGGCGCACCAGTCCTGTCGTAGATCTAGACTGTTGTGAGGACGGTATCTAAGGAGAAGGAGAACCTCTGCGTCGAGCCCGCCTTTGGCTAGCACATCCGAGAGCTCGCGAGCTTCGTCAGCGCCCTGCCCTGCGTAGGTGTACACTGGCGTGATGGGGCTGCCCGCGGAGTTTACACCGACAAGCGACATGGCGAAGGATGAAAAGCCGACTTGGACGACAGTGTAGGCCTTCTGCTTGGAGAGCCATGCTGTCGTCCCGTCGAGTACACACTCCTACCAGATCGCTTGATACCTTTACGAAGATGGTCGGTGGTCTACCACAGCGGCTTGGATCAAGGACATGTTGGCTGTGCCGTTGGGCTGCAAGGCACGCATGGGCTGCTGACGGAGCGATCCCTCCACGGCGACCCATTCGCCACGTACGAAGACGTACGCGCTTGCGCGAACTGATGAGCTTCCGATGTCCACGACGACAATGGTTGCCTCCTTTGCCTTCTCGTACTCTTCGAGTTGCGCCGCCCGGCGCATGAGGTAGGCGCCGGTCAGGGCGCCAATGACGCCGAGCGTCGCCAACGTCGTCATCACCCGTACCATCGTGTGTCGCGGATCTTCGGTGTGCCAAGAATAAGTGTGGAATAAGATTTCACACGAAAAACGCCAGTGAAAATAATGGAATTAGGTGAAAAACAAATACGCACACATCGTTAGACTTGGTGGTAGGCACCACCATGGGGCGTAGCAGGATTAGTGCTCTCGGACCGCGGAAGGACGACGCGGCCGTCGCCCCGGTTCTGCACGTTGTAGTGCGCTTGCCAGTCCGCAGGTAGTCCTTGTGCGTAGTTGTCGCGGGAACCGCTGCCGACCTTGCAGCCGAACCGGCGCAGGATGCGGAGGATCACGAAGACCACACAGCCCGTGAAGCGCACGACGTTGAAGAAGCCGACGACGTAGCTGAGCCCGCGGAGGTAGCAGCCACTCTCCATGTAGTCCGAGACAACGTAGAGCCAGATGCCGTTGGTCGTGAGCCACGACAGAAGCAGCGTGGACCGGAAGGCGCGGAAGCTGTTGTCCACTTCCTCCTTCTCCTTGGCGGCCTCCTGGCGCTGCTTCTCGAGCCTCTTCTGCTGCTCAACGACATCCTTCACGTTACCACCACCGCTCTTGGCGGGGCCATGGCCTCCCCCAGACTCGAGGCCCTTGGTGCCCCAGCTCAGATCGTGGAGGTTGCTGTACGCATAAATTCCGAGCACGTTCTAGTCATGACTATGAGTTCCTGCAGGGTCAATCCAATGGCACGTACGACGAAGGTCGGGAGCATGAAGAAGTACTGGACAAAGCTCAGGAGGATGCTGAACTCGCCGTGGATGAAGGCCGAGAGAAAGATGAGGCCGAGCGATGTGACAACGCCGCCGACGAGCTCAGCGTCGCTCACAGTGCAGTTGGTGAAGTAGCCGTGGATGTCCCGCGGGTCCTTGACGGCCCCAGCGCCCTTGCCCACAAGGCCGTAGATGGAAATGCCCGTGACGAGCATCATGATGACGCCCATGTAAAGGCACGAGAAGAGGTAGAAGCTGGCCGTGCGCGGCTCGGGCTTGTTGCCGAGCGCGAAGACGATGAGGCCGCCCACGATAGCGAGGTACAGGGTGAGCATTGTCTGCAGCAGCGCTGGCGCCGACTCAGTGAAGGCAAGTAGTAGCACGAAGTAAAAGGTCAGGAAGAGGTTGCTCAGCAGGAACCACGACAGTAAGTTCTGCAGCGCGAGGTAAAAGAACTGGAACGTAAAGACCAGCTTGCGTCCGAAGCTGTGGCTACTTTGGCTCCACACGCGACCAAAGTGGCCGATCGCAAAGAGCCCCGCAAAGAACGAGCCGTTGAGCCAGCGCCGCCGCTGCTTGATCAGGTCGACGAGCGTCTCGGGCACGTCCGTGCGTGCGATGGCGTCCTTGACGTAGTGCATGGTCCAATGGCGCTGCTTGCGCGCGAGCAGCTCGAAGCACAGGATGCGGTCCTCGGCAAGGTACATGTTGCCTTGGAACGGGCCAAGCTCCTTGGTCGTAGACGTGAGGCTCTTGAAGTACTCTGGCAGCGGCCCAACGCCCTTGACAGCGCGGATTGCTTCGTATCGGTAGGCCGAGAAGGCACCGGGCAGCACAGAAATAAAGCCAAACACCGACTCGAGCGACTTGTCCATGATGTTGGAGATCTTGTACTCGAAGTGCTGTGCCGCAATGACCGGATTGAAGTAGTTGGGGGCCTCGACGGCAATCTCACCCGCGACGCCGCCGATCTGCGCGTTGCGCTCCATGGAGCGGATTAGGCGGAACACCGACGTCTCGGCGGGAATGGTGCCGACGTCCACGAGCACCGTGTACTTGGGGTTGAGCTGCTCCGAGAAGGCATTGAAGAACCACAGGTGCGAGTTGAGCTTGCCGCCGTTGTGCTCCTTGAGCGCGTAGATCACTTGGAGCGGCGGATGGAAGGCTTCAAAGTTTTGGTTTTCCACAAGCTGCAGCGTCGACTCGAAAAGGTGCATTTGGACATCGACACCAAGGGCCGTGACTGTCATGATCTCCTCGTCGAAGGCGCCCAGCCCGTTGAGATACTCGAGGCACGTCTTGCTCGCCTTAGTGCGGCCGTCCGACACGATCGCCACGGCCACTTGCTGCCAGAAGTCCTGCCCGTACTCCTTGCACATGTACGCAAGGCCTTTGGCGAGGCCTGTGAGCGTGCCCTTGAGCTCCGAGCCTTCTTCGTTGTACATTGTAATCGTGATGAACACCTTGATGGGACGCTGCAATTGGTGCACGCGGAGCACGTAGCCATCGGCGCTGAACTGGATTGGATCTTTCGTCGCCACCGCCGTGTATCGCATGGTGCGGAACTCGTCGGCGTCATGAAACGGCGGTGGCCGGCCCTTCCAAGCCTGCTCAACCGTCGGCACGTTCGTGCGCGCGATGCGTGCGCTCGGCGGGAGCGCGGCCCTCCGCGCTTCTTCGGCGACGGAGTCCATCCACGCTCGCAGATCCTCGGCGCGCTGCATGAGCTCCTTGGCCTTCTGGTGAATGCCCTTCTGGAGAAGCGGATCGACCTCGCGGCGACCGACTTCGACGAGACTTGTACCGGCATCAATGTAGAGGTTGAACGCAGCTTCGGGGTCACCATCTTGCTCCATTTGCACGGCGAGCTGCACGAGGCGGAAAGCGCCCTCGTACGTTGGCGCTCCGTCTAGCAGCTCTTCAACCGTGTTGGGCAGTGGACGGAAGGTTGCCGTGTGTTGCCGCCGAAACGACTTGTTTGACGCTTGCCGCTGCACAATGGTGTTGGCCATGCTTAGGAGCGACTCGGGCTGTGGCGTCGGTTCGTCGTCTAGGTATCCATACGTTTCTTTCGAGTCCTTCCACACAGGAACCTGAGTGTACGAACCGTCGGCCTCGGCGCCGACGGGGCTTCCTGTAGCGTATGTTCCGCCAAACTCGAGCGACTCTTGGGCATACAACGGCGGCGGTCGCCGGTGGCCCGACACTGGTGCCGCGTCGACATACGGTGTCGGCGCAGCCGTAGTGTAAGGCGTCGGTGCGTCAGTGTTTGTGTCAGTTGTAGGCATGGCCTCGGCCGGCGCTGCGGCACCCTCGCGCAGGGCGCGCAGGCGGGCCGCGAGGTCAAGCTTGTCACTCATGTGGGCGACTTGCGAATGCTCGAAATTCGGACTGATTTAATTGTGCGACATGTGAAGGTGTTTGACTTCAATTTTTTTGTTCTTTTTTATGGGCAAAAGCCGCTGGGCGAAACGCTTCGTGTCGTTGAGACGTTGGCAAATCAGTATGACACCGGCCATCGTCGTGGGATTTTCCCCAGTAAAACCCTGCCAGTGTGGACAACGTCCAGCGGACATGGATGGGAACCTGTCAAGCATTCGACGAAGTTGCGCCGGCGCGTAATGCGCGCTCAGCGGACGGATGAGGTCTTTTCACTGAAGCGGAGCTCGCGCCAAAGCTCCATCGGTACTAAGTGTTGGCGCTGTGAAGTTTGGATGAACAGACCGGAGGACTCTGTGGTAAACCTCGAAACTTTATCCGTGTCCGTTGGCGTGTACCCGCATCCGGTGTCGGTCGCAATCGTTTCGGCCACCAAACAGCGTTGCTCATGAGGAGGAAGCTTGAAGTAGTTTGTTGCGTTTCCATTGAGAACAGCAAAATCCTTGGGTGCGATAGAAATCCATGCCGTAAATGGTGATACATGCACTCGCAGCCCAACGAAAGCAGGGAAGTTTGCTTGGACAGTGATAAATTGGGCATTAGACTTCAGTACCGTAGAAAGACAGGCTAATCTTGAGGGAGAGCTTTACTTGAGTTGAGTGCCAAGGTTTTGAAGGGGGCAATGTAAAGGTTACATGCTGTTGCAGGCTGTTGCGGTTTGCCAAGCATCACAATCGAACCGCATCGGGATTGATCTGATGGAGGAAAAGCATTCCCGCCTCGAGGTAGATTTGAACCCCAAGGGGAACGGAGCCTCTCGGAAAGTTGTTTCGCCAGAGAAATGAAGAAAGCTGACCTTGTGTGGCAAATGAAGTTTCTAAGATAGCGCTGGCGGCCAGAGCTCACATCAAGCCATTCCATACTAAACTACTCGACGGCACTCGGAAAATGGCTTCGATAGCCTCGTGGAGAAGATTGATGATAGTCGTGGCCTGTGCTACCGTGGGCACCGGCAAAGATGGTGCCTACAACCCTTACTCAATAGAGAACGGCACGTTTTTTGTCGGCTCTTACTCGGACGCCGTGTAGAGCAGTATCTACGAAGTGTCATGGCCCAAGCGGGAGAAATTCATGGCGTTCTATCGAAATGTTGAAATGCATGTGCGTCACGTTTTCCGTTAGTTGCGCTCGAGTCCGAGTCCTCAGGAGGTCAAGCGGCTTTCGCCCACGGTTGCTATGAACGCAAGTGTCCACTACGTTCCCAAAGATAGTGCTGTATTGGCAGTAACCATCACTGTCGCTGATCTGAACGAACGGGAACGATGCCGCTTCGCAGTTCCTGGACAAAGTTGTTGAGGACCGTTGTGCGAGGAAACTCAATGGAGATTTTCATACGACATGACGCTTTGTCTCCGCCTCAATCTCGTTTTGCACATCCCGAAGCGAAATCCATTGACGTGGCTGCTGCACACTCGATCCATCCTGTCCGACGATCCTTACGAGGCAAACTTCTTCGGGCCCCACTGCCAATGCCACTGCCGCGCTTGATAAAGGTATCATTGAGCCTATCGGCCAGTTTAGAGGCGATGGACGATGCGTCGTCGTCGCAATACGGTTCTGTGATCGCTAACCTCGTTCACTTCGTACCTTCTTGCTGATTTTTGTGACCCCAGAAGATGGTCGAGCTTGGTGCGGCATATTTGCTGCTGGTGCAGGCATGGGATTCCGTATCCTTGGTTGGTGCTGGCGTGGCCGTGGTCTTATTTGTGGTCGCTTCTTCCGGTCGCTGCGTGGAGGTCGGTGCAGTTGCCGCTTGGCGAGCAGTGTTCTGCGACGTTGAAGATGCAACGAGGTACCTGCAATTTGGTAGCGTCACGGTGCTGGTGATGGCAAAAGATTGTATCGCGGAGTGAGTTCGCATAGTCCTGCAGCGTCAATGGAGCCTGACTAACCCTTGCCTTTACGCAAAGAGATTCCACAGAAGCATCCGCCTTTAACATAACTATCGCCTGAAGCAGCTAACTTTGATAAAAGCGCCCGGCATTGACAGGAGAACACGCTATTGACAAGAGAGCATGACATTGTCAATGGAAGGTCGTTGACCACAGATAATATCATGAACTGATCAATAGCCGTATTCGCATCCGAGTTCGGCTGAAACACCTGCCAGTTTAAGCTGAATCATCTAGCTATGTGCCCGGGTAGGTCCATGTGCACATGCACCTCGTGATGCGTTCAAGTGCTGCGCAACGTGCTCCAATTTTTGAATTTTGGCGCCATGCAAATCGAGCTATGATTGGCTGAAATCGCCAAAAGAAACGGTCAGTTCGTCTTGCTTTTTCACTTGAGCCCACTATAGGCATATTGAATCTTATACACCATCATGAAACGGCTCCGATCGACCCTTGCAGCTCATCACTTTCGTTTTTGTTCGCTTTTGCTCCCACCGCCCTCAGCCATTGACCCGCGGCAGTGCCCACGACGTGCCCCTGGCTCCGATTCAGCACGCCAGCACGACCAAGAAGCACAAGGACACTCCTTGGAAGCACCAGCGAACGCTGTACAAGCGTGAGCACTCCGCTTCTTGGCAAGAACCGCGTTGCCACAAGCTGCAATGCGGCACAGTTCGATACAAAGCCGAAGCAGCTCATTTCGATTTGGCGACTTTGATGCTACGCACTGCCAACGACGCATTATAAGCGGAAGAATGAGGCAAAAACTTGGCAACAGCAATCACACTCGAGAGGCAGCAACCCCCGCAGTCGGTTGTGTTTATGAAGGTCTAGCAAAGCTCGAAGCAAAGCTTCACGTAATTGCGACGCCTGACGTCGGCGTACTCTCAAGTTTGAACCCTAGACACGAAGTTCGTTTAGAAAGACGTCGTGAAGGACGAAACCTGTTTATACGTGCTCGATGCCAACGCCGTCCATCCTGGCATCTGGAATATCGAGACAATGCTTTGGCGGCTCAGTCTCCTCGGCTCCTTTTCGGGTCCTGGCGACGTCGTGACGTTTAGTACGAAAGGATACGTTATTCAATCGTTCCAAATGTGCAGAGGCAGCATCTTCCCAGTGCTTTGCAAGTGCACTGGTTCTTGTGCATGGGCAATAATTTGGGGCTGTGCAATGCAACATAGAAAACAGGTATAAAATGCCTTAAAGAGTGCTTTAGCGGCGGAAGGGGAAAATCACGTTGATGAGGCAAGCAAGCGGCGTCCACGCAAGGATCGTCACGTTTTCGCGCTCGAGAAGCGGCATGATGATCATGCAAGCCTCATGAAAGACACGATAGCAGTGGAGAAGACGACCGGGAGTCGGCACAGGGCCGAGGACTCGCGAGGCAGCGTAGCCCGCCACCATAAAGAAGTGCGTGGCTAGCACAAAGGGCTTTGGCGTAAGCGCACAAAGAAGACCAAGCGGGCCAGAGCTGAACATGCCGCCGAGTTTGAGGTACTGGTAGCACGATTCGCGGAGATCCTCGCGGGCCGCGACGTTCGAGTAGCCGTCGGGAATGGCAAAAACGTGGTACAAAGCGTTCGCAAGAATGTTGATGGTGGACGAGTGGTTCACACGCGTCTCTTCAAACGTATGACGGGCCTGGGCGATAGCATCTGCGTCGACAAAGTCAACCTTGCCGAGAAGGTCCGAGAGCAGCACAGCGTCGCGCAAAGCCACCGACATGCCGCCACCAGTGAGGGGGTGGCGCATGTTCCAAGAGTCACCGATCATGATGCAGCGACCGAGACTGGGCTGCGTCGTCATGAACTCGCGGTTCGGCATCGACTTGACCGGACCCTCGTTCACAGCCTGGATGAAGGCAGCGTGCGAGGCCTCGGGCATCTGCGGGGCCACGACTTCGAGCAAGTGCTTGGTAAGATCGCCGTTGCTCTGCGAAGGCACCTTGCCGGGAACATCGACGAGCACGCGGGTCTCCGTGGGCGAGATTTGATAGACAACAATCGGCGACGGCTCAGCAAGGATCACATGGCCATAGCCGCGGAACGGGACAGAAGCTTCCATGGCAGGGTGCTTCATGAGGATGGCGATAAAGCTCGAGATCTGTTTGGGTTGGTCGGTCGAGAGCTCACGACGGAGGCCGGACCAAAGACCGTCGCACACGATAACAAGGGGTGCCTTGGCCTGCTCGACGGGCATATCAACGTCCTCGGCAGGGGCCTTGCGGCGGTATTGAACCCCGCGGCAGATGTCCGTCTTGGTATCGGAAATGAGCTTCGTGACCGTGCCTTCAATGCAAGTGACGTTCTCGTGGGCAAACACCTTGGCGCGGAGGCGATCGACAAACTTGCCGTTGTGGAAGCCGCGGCCATATTGCTTAGCTGTACCATTCGGCGCACGGGAATAACCGAGGTACTCGAGGAAGGTCTTGGGGATGCGCTCAGGATACGGCAGTACAACGTGGTCTTCGGACCCCTTCTTCGTCTTGAGGATGTAGTACCCATCGGCCTTGATATCCGTCTCCGTCTCGGCACAGTCGAGAAGATCGAGCGACCGAAGGGCGTCGAGGCCACCAGGTTGCATGAGCTCACCCACGAAACGATCCTGATATTCGAGAGTCTTCTCGAAGACAAGCACCTTCTTGCCCTGCTTGGCAAGGCCCATGGCCATCGCGCAGCCCGTAGTGCCGCCTCCGATAATAATGACGTCTGCGTCGGGGTTCGGCTCGGCGTATTTGTCGTTCGTGTACTTGGGTGCAGGCTTCACAGCCCACATACCGACAAAGCCCAAAAGGTACACAAGGGCGACAACGCCGGCCGCCTGTTCGAACGAAAGCGGGCGTGGGATGTCGTGTTCATTGGCGCGGTACGAAGCAGCGGCAAAGCCGATGACGAGAACGGACGTCGTGTTCATAGTCTGAATGAGGGATGCACGCACCAGGCAGCAGGTGACAAGCACAGCGAGGAGAAGACTGAAGAAGAGCGGCGCGTCGGCGAACTGCTGGCAGAGCACGGCGAAGGCGTCCTGCAGCATGGTGCGCAGCGTCTCCGAGAGGATGACCACCGAGGCGATGACGAGGATCATGGCCTTTTCAAGAATGTGGTCTTCGTCGGCCTTCAAGCCAACAATTTATAGAAATGCATGGGCTTTTTCCCATAAACATGCGATCCACCGCCGCTAAGTGCGCCGGAGATCCGCAAGTAATGGCGTGTTTTCGCACTTCGCCGAGCCCCTCGCACTTTACGGATGGCTGCGAAGGCGACTGCCCTCTGCTTTCGACGACGTCGTTTCGGTGGCTGCGGCGCCCATGCAGCGACCGCCCGTGTCTTTGAGCTGTACACCCGCAGTCGCCAGCTCCGACGGCTTTTTCTATGCACCGCTCGTCCACTTTGCTGACAAGCTCTTTGTCCCCGCCGACGGGTCTCTAGGGCGACAAGGACAAGCACAGAGGCCACTGTGCGTAGTGCACGGGAGACGGTGGGGGTACCAGTATCGCGCCGCCACCTTGAATGCCAGTGGGAACTGGTCGCTGGAGGCCTCCCGCCGCTGATGTAAAGATCTCTGACGCGACGCATGAAGGCCGCGCGGCCATGCACCCTGTAGGATACAACGCGGGCCATCGTATCCGGCGTATCCATTCGCACTTAGCCGAGGAGAGGGATGCGGAGGATTGGTCACTGGAATCCACGATTGCGAGATGCGAGGGGGAAATATCTTTGGCGCTTCAAAACAAACGATTTCTTTCCTCGAAACTCACCGAGCGACGAGGACGCTGCTGCCGTGATTGCGCTGAGGTGTTGGCGCGGCTGAGTTGGCCGCGAACGACGGGATTGCCCCGCGATGCGGAAGTATGTGCTGGCGACAGGCGGACGTTGATTATGGCTTCAACACTGTGAGCCGTTGACGAAACCAAGGCTCACGCGTTGCGAAGTTGCCCATCGTCAAGATATTGTGCAATAGTGGATGAGGTCCGTCACGCAAGAATATCTCGCGAATCGATGGCTTTGAGAGCCTTGCGGTTGCAGTATATCGGGATTCGCTACTACCAGCGTCATGACGCAAGAAGGTTTTGTCGTGCCAGGCTGGGCCGTGCAAAACGACTACGAGTGAGTGCTGCATATTGAAGTGCTGTGTTCAAGCTACATTGATCCACGTTTGTGGGGCTTCGATACATTTGATGCTCAAACAGAACCGAACCAAAGTACATGTACGATTGCATGGAGCCGTGTATGTCCCTAAGTCGCTTAGCGTTATCAAGAGGGGAGAAGATAGCACAAACGACCGAAACTTGGATTGCCTTCTGGGGCACGACTGAGATACATGTTTATCCCTTTCCGTGGCTACCGCAGGCGGTTTGTACTGCGTAGAAGGACTGGAGATATAGGAATCAATGCAAGCCATGCTTCGAAAGAGACAACGTATATATGCATGAAGCCGTCAAGCTAAGTAGATGGTGTTCTGCGAGTTTGAGTTTCATGGACAATTGATCAAATCCTGGCCGCTCCACCATAATGAGATTCCCACTGCTGTGCCGACCTGATTGAAACTGCGTCAGACTGGGGCTGTGGAACGAAAAGCAGTGTCTCGAATATCATGGCGATGCTGCACGGCTGCTGTGCATTCATTACCCACAGGGTTGTTCCGCTCATCACAAGAAAAGTCGGGCTTCGAGCTCAAGTTGTACGATGCTCGGTGCGGGGCATTCGAATAAGAGCAACGATGAGGGCACGCGAGAGACACAACAACAGCGGAAGATTTAAGAGCGCAAGCCCCACCAATCTCGCCATCTTCTGTTCTTATACTTGTATCACTGTGGTGAGCTGAGCTACTTCACAAAGCACGGCCAGGCGTGTGGCGATGTATTGAACGCAGCCAAACTGCTCGGTGGTCAGCGACTTATGAAAACGGAGCACCGAAAATCGTCTATCAAGATATGTACGCAGCACGTACACCACGATTCAGCGATTCATTCGGCCAGTTAACTGGAATGGCTTAAAAGCTGCCACTGGTAGCAATACTATTCAATACTACGAAAGACAAACGTGTCCTTGCTCTCATTTGTACCAAAAGTGCCGAAGTAAAATTTGAAGGCATAATTGTGGAGCGCGTGATCGGGTTCCTGACTTCTCAAAGCCTCCTCTAGCTTTAGATCAGTCCCGTGGAGTGACATTAAGCTCATTTGCATGAGTGTTTAAGAGATGGACTCTGAGGATATCATTAGACTAATATGCCCTACATAAGCTGTCGTGCTGTGCGCGCAACACAATTCCAAAATTCGACTGCTTGTGCGATGTCGATGCCTGCATGTCGAAACATTACAAGATGCAGCTGCGCAGCATATCGTGTTGGAGTTCTTGGAGCTCGTGGGCTTCATGTATATACACCATCATCAAGAATATCTTTGGTCGCACCCAAAGCAGTGCATCCAAGCAGGTCGCACTCCGAGCACAGCCCCATCTTTGGCTATGTACAAGAATGACGGCGAATCTTGCTCCAGGAACGTGGGCGAAGTCAAAGCCACGAGGGAGGCAGGCTTTACCATTTGCCCAGTGAAATGGCCTTGCCATGGATCTCTTCTCGCGCATGCCTTGTGTCACAGTAAACTGCCGCGGTTTTCTGCATTGGTTCTCTGATTCCCATGACCTTGGTTGATACTGGTCACGATTTTTGTTTGTACTAATAAACTCACGCACTTGCTGGCATAGCTGCCACTGAAACTCAAGTTGCGTCCAATATGGAGCATGTCGTCACATGCAAAGCAATTCCCTCCCAGTGTACCCCTTGCCACCGCCTTGACATCTTGCAGGCTTCTCAAATAAGCAACTTTCGCTTCTCACGCGAGGACTCATGGGGGCGGCAAGTCCACAGTATCAATAGCGGCGCACATCGCTTGGCGTCACAATGCATTGCTTTTGCCGATGGAACCTTGCACTTTCCATGCAACCAAAGAATCCGCTACTCAGTTTGCCCTCGACGTCGGCACGAGCGCAATGCACGAAATCGACTACTCTGTCGTGGCATTTACGTGCGAATGTCGTCTCTTTTCTCAACAAAAGGAGCGCAACGCGTGGCGCCCTCGCGGTCGTCGTCGTAAAATTACACGAAAATTACCGAATTTGAGAAAAGCGTGCGTAACATTTTTTATTCAAACGCTTTTCTAAAATCACCCGAGGAGGCCGATGGAACTGCACTGGATTCGAGCTTTGCCGGTGGCGTCAGAAGCACCGAGAGCGATGATGCGACTGCAAATGGACGGTGCTTGGAGGAGCGCTGCGTCGGCCGAATGCCCCGCAAGCGACTACCTTAACATACATGTATGCCCGCACCAACTGCCGCGGCTTTGTTGCTCCATGGGATACTTTGGACTTGCGCTTCACGAAGCTTGCGGCGCCAAACCCGCAGCTGTGCCCTTTTGTGCATGGAGCGATGGGCCGGACTGGCGTTGAAGCTTCTTGCAGCGTCCCGAACCAGCTGGGTGTTGTTCGATTCCTGTCGCGTTGAGAACGCTCGATGGTCCTGCAGCTCCCACCACCTGCGACCAGTGCGGCTGGAATATCGACAACCACTCCGACCACGCTTCAACCTCGGGCATCATCACGCCAGTGGTCGCGACTGACACCAGTGGCACCTCGCGCGGCCCCTCAACGGCGCCCGAGGGACCGCGGGCTGGACCGGCGGCGTCGCGGGCGGCCAGAGGCGTCGACGGGCGCTCGGACGCGGCGGCGGCGTCGGCGTTGGTGGGTGCTTTGGCATCCGGATACGGGCGACCAAAGATATTTAGTGCCGGACGGAGTATGGTGACCGGTTGCGTTGCCGGATACGTGCGGAAGCTTGCGATTTCAGCCGTGTCATCACAGCAGAGATGCAGCGGAATCGGCGCAGCGTGAGCTTCGACGGCCGCGAGCACGCGCGGCTCTCGGACCACCGTTTTCTTCCGGTATTCAAGGCACCGGCGCGGAAGCAGTCGGCGCGTCCCGAGGAACTTGAGATCGACACGCGCGACTACGACCCTGATGAGATGGACAACCAGCACTCGCACGAAGCGGACGACGACGACTTGCGAGTGCAGGAGGACATACTCCGCGACGAGCTATTCGCGCGGGACTTAAAACGACGGCGAGTCATCGAGGAGCTTTGCGCGACCGAAGCTAGCTACGTGGCGAGCGTCAAACTCCTTGTAACAGCATTTGTCAAACCGATGGAGGCAGAAGGCAATCCGATATTAGCCAACCCCACGGTCGCGGTAGGACTCTGCTCGCCTGCGAGACAATCTTAGGCGTTTGTAGGTCTTCTTCCAGAGTCTGCAGCAGATCCTGACCGTCAACTCGCAACTCCTCGAGGAGTGCAACCAGCCGTTGGCTGCGGACTCGATCGGCGCGCTTTTCTGCCGCTACGCACCCCTCTTTCGCTGCTACGCCGACTACGCCAAGAACTTTGACGAGGTCGCGCAATTGCTGCACCACCACCGATCTCCGAAATTCGCGGCCTTCATCCAAGTACCCGCTTCCCTCTCGAGCGACGGCTTCACAGGCATCGTAGCAATGCCAGCGACAATGCGGCGCCCTCCAGAACTTCGAAAGCCTCCTCATCACGCCGGTTCAACGTGTGCCTCGCTACAAGCTTCTGCTGGAGGTATTTCGCCTTGCACATCGTGCACGGACTCACCCAGCGCGCAGCGGGTGGTCGATTACACCGGCCCCGCTCACCCAGATCAATCAGCACTCTCCCAAGTACGTGGCTCTCATATCTCTTGGGATCTCAGCGGGGTGCAGGCCGTCGTGGCTGTCAGCGACGCCGCCGGCCTCCTCAACGAAACCGTACGGCAGAAGGAGAACATGGAGCAGGTGCTCCGCGTCCAAGCGCAGTTCATGGGGCAGCTGTCACTCTTCACACTCGACCGGCGCCTCCTCCGCGCTGGCGTGCTCGTCAAGGTCATCGGAGCGGCGCCGCCGGTCTCACGCAAGCTTAGATGTCGACCAAGCGCGAGGAGAAAGTGATGCTCCATCTCTTCAGCGACCTTTTGCTGTACAGCGACATTCTCCCGGCCGACACATTCCACTGCCGCCGGAGTGTCGCGCTGGCGTCGTCCGCATGCAGCGTCGACGCAGAGCTGCCCGAGTCGTATTTGCCGTTGTTCTCGCTAGACCGTCCGCACCTGCACCGCGATTGCGGCTTCAAGGTCAACAGCGCCGAGAAATCCTTTGTTCTCTTTGCCGCTTCTGTCGACGACAAGCAGCGTTGGGTAGCGCTGCTCTCGGATGCAATCACCGCAGCACAGCAGCAGTCGCGGGCAGCGGCGCTCGAGAACGCGGCGGCTGTATGGATCCCGGACGACGCTGTCGAGAGCTGCTCGCTCTGCCGGAGACGCTTCGCCGTGAGCTTTCGACGCCACCACTGCCGGTGCGCCTGCGTCTTTGAATTTGTTGCCACCATCGGCTAGGCGCTGCGGCAACGTTGTGTGTGGCCACTGCTCAACGCAGCGAGCGTTCGTGATCGACAACGATCCCAAGGAGAAACGAGTGTGCGACGCGTGCTTTCCTGTGCTCCTCGCCGTGAAGAAGTGCGCCTTGAAGTGGCTCGCGTGCCTCATCGAGTTCCGCGGGTCGCTGCGGCGGCTACGGAAGCGGCGCGTGGGTGGCGGCACCAGCAACCGAGGCGCTCAACCGTGCGTAGTGGGTCGAGAACTTTTACGAGCTCAAGGGTGGCGTGTTGAGGCAGTGGGCGGTTGACGCTCCCGCGCGGGCTGCGTCGTCGGATGAGCTGCCCATGGCCGGCGCCATCGTCATTCGCAACATCGACAAGTACGTCTACGCGGTATCTGCGGGGCTGTAAGCTTTCGAAGGTACGGCCAAGCCAACTGCTTCAAGGTCACATCTCGCGCGACGCCGATGCTCGAGGACCGGCGATACAAAGCGTCGCCGCTCAGAGCGTACACCAAGAAGATGCTCAAGGCTTCACTCGAATCGGACCACGAGTGGGTGCTTAGCGCCGATTCGATGGCTGACTGGGCCAAGTGGGTCGACGCCCTCGAGGCGTCTGCGGCCAAGGCGCTCCAGCGAACCTCGTCCCGCGCGCGGTCCATCGATGTGAGCGGCTCTCTTCTTTCTCTACGAGACACGCAGCGTACGTGGTCCAATCTCAGTCCATCTGACGCCGCGGTAGTCGACGAACTTGAGCTCGTGCGCTCAGGCAGCATCGCGTACGACGATGTCAAGAAGGAGCGGTACCGCCACCATATCCTTAAGGAGATTGTCCGCTCGGTGCGAGGAGCCGCAGACCGGCGAGTAATGGGACGCGTAGGAGCGCTGCTACGTCGAGTGCCTCGGCGAGTGCATCCGCGTGTTCGTGCAGCCGCTGCTGCTACGGCAGCTCGAGGGCCGGAAGCTCGAGACCTCGAAGCGTGGGTTCCACCGACGCCTCTCGCAGCTGTCGCACTCGAAACTGCACAAGACATTCACGCGCATGGGCCTCACCAAGCGTTCGTGGCGCGCCAGTCGCGAAGCTCACGCCGCGTAGGCACACAGCAGCGCTCGGGTAGCTCCAGCATCGCGCCCGGCGACGCTGCAGGCTCCAAGCCCCACCTTGACGCCACGATGGCTGTCTTCTTTACCAGGTATATTCGACCTTGCAAGCCCAGTAGCGGGACTTGGCGCTCCTGTAGCATGGATCAAATTTTCACACTCAACCAGCAGCTGCTTGACCACTTGATCCGGCACTTGGCCGAAACGGAGGCCGCCCCAAGCGCGGCCCCGCACTGCATTGTCGGTCTTGATGGGCTATCGCGGCCACTGAAGCGTCAAGTAGGGTGCCATTTTCAACGCGTACGCGCCACTGTTCCAAATGTACTCGTCGTATGCAAGCCACCACGAGGCAGCGCTGTCGGCCATCCAGGTAGACGCGCGACCAGAACCGGCGCTCATGCAACTGCAGTCGGATCACTTTGTGACGATGCTCGCCGGCATCCAGTTGCACATGGACGACGGCACACTGCACCGCCTGCGGGCGTATCTCAACATGCCGATGGAGCGCATCCCCAAGTACAAGGTGTTCTTGCAGGAGCTGCTCGAGTGCACAGACGACGGGCACGTGGATCACGCGCTTCTGCTGTCGTCCGTCGCTAAGGTGGACCAAGTAATCCACGCCATCCAGGACAGCATCGTCGCCCGCGACGGTGCGCGCAAGTTGCGCGAGCTCTCGCTACAGTACGGCCTCTCGCTGCCAGACGCAACGTTCGTCAAGGGCGGCTACCTGCGCAAGGTGTGCCGCGGCACTGTCCGCACGTATCACGTGGTTCTGCTCAGCACCGGTGCGGGCTCTGCAATCGGCTGCCGCTCACGCGACGTAGCACTGGTGTACGCACCGACGGGCCTGCTGGCTTCGTACCAGAAAAAGCACAAAGTCATCGACCTCGTCGGTTCGTCCGCGTCGCCGATGCAGGAAGTGCTTCCCGAGAGCGTGCAGCAGGCCGTTGTCACGGCCGGAGCCAACCCCGTGACCCATCGAAAGTACGTGGCATGGTGCCGCCAGAGGGCTCAAGGATCGTAGCGCCTTCTACTTTCGTTCCAACCAAAAGTCGTTCCTCCTAATTGCCGACTCGGAGGAGGTGCAGAAGGCCTGGGTCGATGCCATCCACGTATGCGAGATGGAGCAAGCGATTCATGGCTTAGCACATACGCGTAGGATGCAGCAACCAAGCTGGACACGACGTATCGGCTATCGGCCACTTCGGACGAAGATGACCGCTCGAGTGGGCACCCGATGGACACGCTACTGCGCAAGCCGATCAAGACAGGATGGCTGCACGTGCGCGCAGGCAGAAAAAAGTTGCGCCGGCAGTGGGTCACGGTCGACTACCAGCACTTCACGATCGGCTCGTCTTACCAGACAAGCCCCGACACGACGCTGCTGACCTCATCGTGCAGCGTCGAAGCCATCGGTGGCGCTCCAACGCAGTTTGAGATCCGCGGCGAACCAGTCATCAACGTACGGCGGGTGGCTGCTGGCAGCGCTGACCTTGCGGTAGAGCTTAACGGACGCCGCCACCAAGTACGTGTTTGTACTCGACGCTGGGAACGACCGCGACGAGTGGCTTCGAGCCATTGGCCACTGCATCACAAGCAGCACGTTCGAAGACGCCACGACGTGCCTCTCGGCCGTGTCCGAGCCGGCCATGCACCACTTTGCGCCCGTGTTCCAGTTTCACAACACGTCCAAGGTAGTACACTCCTCGGGGAAGTCAACTGACGACGGCTACTACAGAAATGCATGCTCTGCGCCAACAGTTTTACGATCTACCGCATTCGGCATCACTGCAAGTGCGTTACCGATGGTCGTGGCCACGCGGTCTCATGCGCTGCGTAGAAACTGCGGGACGCTTGTGTGCGGCGGCTGCTCCAAGGCGCGCATGGTGCTGAGCAACGACCTCCGGCGGGCCGTGCGCGTTTGCGACCACTGCATCGAGGAGCACAATGACTTGGCATGAAAACCAAACACGTATCGATGCATTATTACGAATGGACTAGTAGCTGTAATTGGGAGGACCGTTGCCCACCGCGTTCATGGGAGTCACCCTCGCATAGAAGGGCGTGCCGGCCTCAACGTCCTGTACAGTGTACGCTCGCAAGCTATAGCGGTAAATAGGCAGCGCCTGACCTGAGAACCCGGGGCAATTGAGCGCCGCAGCCACAGTGACAGCCGCGGCTGTGACCCCCGCGACGGTGTAGACGCACGAGGCGGTACCGATGCTGAAGACGTCGCCAACGGTGAGAGGAACGCGCAAGTCGACGGTGACGGCGAGTGTCGTGCCAGCGAGCGTTTGCGCGCAGTTGCTGCAGAATGATTTGAGGTTCGTGCCTGGGGGCAGCTGCAGAGCGAGAGCGGCGGCTTTGGCAGCGGCGTCCGTCGTCGTGAACTTGCCCTGTGGCCGCAGGTATAGCGCGTTGCAAGCGTTGAGGGTGGTGGTAGCGCGGCCAGCACCCTCGATTGGGTCCAGGTTTGGACCGAAGAGCTTTTGGGTCACGGCTGCGGTACCTGCAAACGAGTTGCAGCCGGCGACCAGCGCCGTCGAAAGAAGCGGCACGTTGCCGAGGGGCGCGGCCGTCAATGGCGAGTAAAACGTCACCTCGTACATGTGACCGTAGTTCCACGGTGCCGAATTGTCGCCGTGCAGGACGACGGTGACAGCGCCGTAGCCGGGGATGGCGTTGAGCAGCGTCTGCAGCGCGGCAGCGCCGATGTTCCAGCTGATGCAGCCGACGACAGTGGTCCCGAGCGATAGTTGCAGCTGCTGTGTGAGCACGAGCGGCGGCGTCGCTGCTACGGTAAGGAACTGCACCTCGGCGTTGTCGCCGCACTGGCTGCGGAAGGTCGGCGTGTGGTCCCACTCGACGACGTAGTTTGTGACGGCGCTGCCACCGTAGCTGCGTGGTTCTTCCCAGTAGACGGCGAAGGACGTGGCTGTCTGCTTGGCAATGGCCACCGATGTCGGCGTTGTCGGCACCGTCACGGCAGGCGTGTACGTCGCTGCCGCCGGTTGGAAGCCACCGTAGCCGACACTATTGTAAGCCGCGACGCGCACCGTGTAGGCATTGGTCGACGAGAGCCCCGAAATCAGTGCCCAGTGTGGTGCAAGGCCCACGCGGTGCTGCGTGACACCCTTTGTGACTTCGGCAACGGCAATCGTGAGTCCGCCCGTGATAGCTGTGCCGAGGAGCTGCGTGTCCCCAAGCGACGACTGGAATGTCAGCACCACCGCTTGTGGCGCCGCGGCGCACAGCGTCGATTGCCCTTGTGGGAATACGATTGAGACACTACCGATGGGCAGCGCGGCAAGGGCCGTCTGCAAGGCAGGCACATCGGCAGTTGCCAGGACCGCCGACGTCGATACTCCCATGTACGTGAATACGACACTGCCCGAGGTACCGGTGCACGTGATGGACTGCACCTCTTGTACGCTGCCGACACTCGCGGTGGCCGAGACGACCTGGGCGCCATTGATGATGCTCTGGACGCAGTTGGAGCGCGCAAGGTCGGCGCAGATGAGCAGGTTTGTGCCATCGATGGCGAGGCGCGTGCCGAGCTGCGTCTGCAGCTTCGACAGCTGCTGCGTGGCTTGGTTGCCGGGGTACATAATCTGCACGAACGTCACTAACCACGAGAAGCCCTAACAGCGGGTGAGTGTCCAGCCCAGGCACAAATCACTCACATTGGGTCCGAGCACCCGAGTGACAACTACGTCGTCGACGGTGCAGAGCGCCTCGAGTGCAGCTTGGAGGTCGGCCGCCGAGACGTCGAAGGGCAACTCGGGGGTGCTCTGCAAGTCGAATGACACATGGAATGTCCCCGCTAAATAGGTGTATGTGCCAACGGATGGCGCTGAAACGGAGAGCACTTGGACGTCGTTGAGGCCCGCGGTAGCGCCGTAGGTCACAACCTGGTTGGCTTTGGCACCCACGGTGACAAACCACTCGACATTGAACTCAGTGACGTTTGCGCCACCCGTGTCGATGGGGTCCGCCCACTGCACGAGCAGCTCCGAGTCGGACACTACATCCACACGCAGCCCTTGAACGAGCCCCGGCACTCTGTTGGCTGGCTGCACCATCGACGGTGTTGACGGCGTCGCGCGGCCGAGGCCCGCAGCGTTTCTCGCAGCCACGCGGGCGAAGACCGAGAGGCCATTGTTGAGCACAGGAAAGATCACTTTGGCCACAGGCGTGACGGTCACAAGTGGGGCCAGCACCGCTTGGAGCTTGAACGGATTCGACACCATGGCGGCCAGAGTTCGCGGTGCGCCGCGAGTGAAAGTCACAAACCAGCTGTAGCCGTTGCCGGCCACCTCTCGGGTCACGTCCACCTTGCATGCGAGCGAGAGCTGCTCGATCGCAGCTTTGACATCCGTTGCCGTGGCGGTGACTGGGATGTCTGCTGTCTTCTCGAGCCGGTACAGGTTCACGTGCGGTCGTTGGAGCTTCTGCACCACCGGCACATTCGGCGTCGCCCCCACGAAGGCCCCACAGCCGTTGGTGCCGACGTGAAGTACTTGTAAGAATGGCATCTCTCCGCGCACGCGGAAACCCGTAAAAGTCACCGTGTACACGACGACGGTGGGGTTCAGGTACAGCATCCGCGATACGCTCACTTGGTCGACGTTGGAAAGGGTCGAAAGTTCGGCGGCGATCGCAAGGCTGTCTGTAACTCCGGCGGCCGCCGAAGTGCCCGAGGCCCAGAGCAAGCACCCGACGTCCATGTTGACATTGGCGTCGCCGTTGCCGCCAGCAATTGTCGTTGCCGTGATCTGCGAACCGAGCTGCAGTCGAAAGCCCCCGCTACCCGGCGTAAAGTCGCCTGTCGTGGCCGATAACACGATTGTCTGGATGTCCTGCGTGGCATAGGCCAGCGTGTCGTATGTAAGGCTTGCGGCAGTGGACGGTGCCACCACATCTCCCATGGGCATCGCGGTCAGCGTCAGGCCCGGGCAAGCGCAAGTAGCGCCGCTGCATGGTGTGAGCACGCGGGCTACCTGGCCTGTGAAAGGATCGCCAATGCGAAAGTAGTCGCCGCAGCTGAGGCCCACGAGCGAGTTCTGTGAGTTGGCGACGTCCTGCCACATGCCGCTGAGCGTGTTGCCGGCGGGTTGACCCACAAGGAGATTGGTGAACGAGCCAAGCGCCGTGTCCAGCAGGAACAGTGGAGCACCCAAGATCGACGGGCCAGCAAAGGTTGCGACCGCCCATGGGTTGCTCGCCGCGCAGATGGGCACCGTGTTGGGCCCCCAGAGAACACGAATGGGCAATGCCGCTGGACCAAACGAGCTGAAGCACAGGTGTGTGACGCTGAGTGTCGTTGCAGACGGAAAGGCCGCGATGGTCATGAGACACGTTTGCACTTGGAGCTTCGTCCCGACGGCGAGCAGCGGGTTGCCCGTGAGACTCGCCGATACAGTGAGAATGCTAGTCTGGAAGTCAAATGCGGAGGCAGTCACGCCAGGCAGCGTCAGACCCACAGTCGGGTCAAGACAGATGCGGAATGTGTTGCCTGCGATCTGAACGAACTCGCCACGCCCGAGCATGCGCGTGAGGTCTACGGGCACAAGGCCGTTGGCTGGGTTTGTCGCGATCTGCGTGATGAATGATGCGCCGGCGAGCAGGTTGAAGTAGCTTCCGACCTCGACCGTAAAGACGCCGTAGTAGTTGTTCATCGACAGCGCGAACGATGACGATGGAGCGATGGGCCCGATGTCGGCAGACGTAGTGATGCGCAAATGCTGTGACTGTGGGGCCACGGCTGGCAGCGTCACTTGCGTTGTAAACCCGACGTCGTAGGCGTACTGAACGACGTAGCCATCAACGTCGGCGCCGCCCGAAGTTGCCACCTCGTCGAACCGCACCTCCGCTTGCACGGCCCCCAGCACTCGCAGCGCGACGTTTGCTAAACCGCCGGGCACGCCAATCGGGGCAAACGGCGCGGCGGCACCATACATGCCATAGCCAAGGTCGTTGGCGGCTGAGACGCGAACGTAGTACGCGACGCCGGGTGTGAGATTGGGCAGCACAACCAGCGTGGTTGCAGCCGAGACCGTTGTTGACCGGTAGGCCTGCGGGCTCACTCCTTGAGTGCTAATGGACGACACGACGTTGGGCAGCGTGCCTTGAAGCAAAAGTGGGTTCACGCGTAGAATGTTGGGCGCTGTGAGCGGGCCAAGTTGGCTCTGGAACGTCACACTCCACGCGTAGGCTCCGACGGCACCCGTGCGTGCCACTGAGACAATCCCGACGCTTGGAAGGTTCTGCAAAGCAGTCTGCAGCGCGCTAGGCAAGATGTCGATGGGCAAATTGGGCGTCCGCGCTTGCGTGTACAAGGCGATGTTCTGCGCCGTGACACCAGCGTAGGGAATGCGGTTGTTGGCTGTCGTTGCCGGCCCCTGGTTGAGGTAGTTGGTTGCGTCTGCGAGCGGCACTTGCGTCGACGAGAGCGTACCTGTAGCCGCCACGAGATACGTCACGCCATTTATGGCCAGAAGATCTCCGCGGTACAAGTATCTCGTCAAGTCAACGGACGTCGAGATGTAGTTTTGGCCGTTGACAACACTCGCGGTGCCTGGCAGCGCAACCGTGACGGGGCCAAAGCCCACGGTGAACGCACCACTGTTCAACGTGCCTGTGGACGTGAGCACTTGGACTGTGGAGACGCCAAACCACGGCACGGCCACGGCCTTGGTGAACCACTCGACGAGGTATGCGGTGAGACCGCTACCAAGAGACAGCGGTGGTGTCCACGTCGCCACCAGCGACGACCCGGTCGAGTCGTTACCGCCACTGAGAACGATGGAGGGCACTGCGAGAGGCTTCTCGTGCGGCACGAGCGAGGCCGGGACCGTGGCCGTCGGTGCACCCGCGCCCAATTGGTTGTTGGTACAGAAGAGACGAACGAAGTACTGCTGGCCGTTGGCAAGCGCAGTAATCGCAACCTCGTTGCCACCGGCATTAGCGCCTGCCACGGTCGTCGCTCCAAGAGGGGCCCCAGAGGCCCCTGAGTTGAATGCTGACGACGGGTCCCACTCAATCGTGCAGCTGATGAGCGTGGCGCCACCCGTGAACGCCGGCGGTAAGTACGACACTTGAAGCGAAGTGGGGCCGGTGAGGTACAGCGCGGGCGGGGCCTGAAGATTGTACAGCGACGTTGGCGGTCCTGGCAGAGCGTACGGCACCATGACCGACCCTGGGGCAGTGGCTCGTACGAGGCCATAGCCCAGCGCTGTGAAAGCAGAGACACGCACGTAGTACACGACGCCGGCTGAAAGCCCTTGGATCGTCTGCTTGACGGGGTAGACGGTCGTGGCCGTGACCGGCACCACGTTGCACACACCCGCGTTGCAGTAGGCGCCAGCACCAAGACTGCCGACAGTGGGCTGGGCAATCGTGATCGAGGCAATGCCTCCGACGGCGCTCAGAGCGTTTGTAGCTGTGAGCGCTGGCAGCGGCCCGACGTCCGACAGAAACACGATAGTCCAAGTGCGCTCACCGTTGCCACTCAGCGCCGACGCCGTGACTTGGACGCCACCAATGTTTGGAAGGTTTTGCAGCAAGAGCGTCAGCGTCGCGGCGTCCACGTTGTACGGAATCATGGACGTTGCGGCGGCGGCCTTGACGTGGCAGAGCGCACACGCCGTCGTGTCTAAAGCAAGTGTAAAACCCCCAGCAAGGGCTCCGCTTGAAGTGGTCGTCGCGACCGTCTGGACGTGTTGCGTATATGCGCTCCACGGCGACGTGCTCCATTCCACGAGATACTGCGTTATGGCGCCGCCACCGGCGCCGTAAAGATCTGTTGCCAGTGTTGTTGACGGCGGCATCCACGACACTTCGAGCGATGTGACGCGTGTCGCTGGCGGTGCCGACATTGGCAGCGACGCAAGGACAATGTTGCTTGGCGGGTCGCTGGTTGTTATGGGTGCAATCGTAGCAAACGCACTTGGGACGCCTTTGCCGAGGGTATTAAACGCTGTAGCGCGCACGTAGTACAAGGAACCCATGATCAACGGCAAAATGGTCGCTGTGTACCAATCGTTCTCGGCGACTGCGTAGGCTTGCCCTGCAAAGTCTGCACAGCTGTACCCGGCTGCCACCGTCACGAGTGGGGATGCGATCGACACGACAGTGAGCTGACAGTTAAGGCTCCCAGCCCCAATCGTGAGCCGTGAGCCGACGAAGACATTGTTGGCGAAAGCGCCCGAGAGCGTGAGAACATTGGTGTGGAGTGTAGTCGCACACGTTGAGCAGATCGCCGTCATGCTGGAGAGCGATGTCGCGCCCGACGGAAAAACTGTGAGGCTGCCAAGCGCAGGAGACGCAAACGTCGAGTCGAGGTCCCACTCGACAAGAAAGCTCGTGACGGCCTCCAGGCCGTGCCAGTACGAGCTATCGCGGACGGCTACCGCTAGTGATGTGGCGGAAAAGCCGTTTCCGTTACCGGCGCCAGACACGAGTTGCATCGGCAATTGCAGCGTTGGCTGCGCCGGTAGCTGACGGCTTACGATGACACCACCGCCAGTGCTGGCGGCGCAGTTGATCAAGTAACTATCACACGTCGGGGTGGCTGCCACGGGAGTGCCGATGCCGAAGACGCTCCAGGAGCGCATGCGTAGCGTGTAGGCTGTATTGGCTACCACGGGTACGGGCACTGAGAACGGCGCAGTGAGAGACGCTACGGACGCCATGACGTAGCCCCCGCCAGCGCCGTTGACGAGTGTCATGAAGATAGACGACGCCGTAAAGCCGATGCACCCGTGGTTGGGCTGCACGGTCATCGTTCCCGTGTTCGTACCGGGATTCCAGGCCTGCGGCGCGGCGACAATCATGAGACACGGCGGAAACGCCGTCGTCGCTAGCTGAAAGAGGGTGCCAGCAACCAAGTTTACTTGGGCGTTCATCGTGAGGGTCGTGTCGGCCAGCGCTGTAACGCAACCGCCGCACACATCGCTCGTACCAAAGCTCGTTGTCGAGTACTCGATGAGGTAAGAGAGGATGGGCGCTCCGTTGGAGGTTGGAGGTGGCGCCCACGTAACGCGCAGCGAAGTGCGGTCGGCGGGGTTGGCAAACACAAGTACGCTCGTCGGTGGCGGTGGCTTGCTGCCAGGCAAGATGCTGCCGTCTGAAGGGCACCCACCGGGACACAGAGTTGGTATCGCGACTGCCGAAGATCCCGAGCCTGCGATGTTGCGCGCTGCGACGCGAACGAAGTACGGCATACCAGGCGTGAGGAACCCACCGTCGATGAGGGTTGAGGTCCACACGTTGCCACCACCGAGCGCCGTACACCCCCCCGAGCCGTCGTACGAGACGGGCAGCAGCTGCGGCACGTTGCCGGTCACGAGCGTGCCTATGAAGGTCACTTGGAACTGGGTGGTACCGACGCTCGGTCCCGGTTGACTGGATACCGTTACCGAGTCTAGGTTGGTCAGAGACGTGAGGGCAGTGGCCAATTGGGACGCCGTAGCCGTTGCGCTGATGCAAGCCGTCGTGGGCTTGGAATGGATGCTGTACGTGCCCGTCGTGAGCGAGCAGGTAGTGCCAGCCACAACGTTGACGACGTTAGCGACAGGCGTCGCCGTGGCCGCTACGACGAAGGTGCACGCGGCACCGGTCTTGTCGACAACGAACTTGATGTTAGCACCAAGTTTGGGCGTGAGGTCCGGTCCGCTGTACGTGATCTGCAAGCCCGTGATTGTAATTGTGCAGGCGGCGCAGAGAACATCAGTGTAAGCCGTGTCGTACACAAGCTGATAGGATCCCGACGCCGCCGAGACGAATACAGCTTGAACTTCGGCACCGAGCGGGTACTGACACGGCGTCAGCGCGCAAGACGTAACGGTGCCCGTGCTCGTGTACATGCTCACCGAGTATCGCGACGCAGCATTAAACTGTACATTGGTGGCGACATCAATGGCGTAAGCTGTGATGACAGCACCACCGTCTCCTTGCATGAACCCCAGCCCATTCAAGGTTGGCTCCAAGAATTGTACCTTTAGCTGGCTTGCAATGTTGATAGGACTTGCGTACACCATGACACTCCGAGGCACATACGGGATTTGCACCACAGGTACGATGGGCGACCCGGTCGCCACGACTGCGCTGCTGTACCCCTTGTTTGATGCGGCGAGTTGTCCGTTGTAAGCTGACACTCGAACGTAGTACGTGGTGCCGGTCGTCAACCCTGTGATGAGATAACTCGTCGCTGGTGCGACCAAGACCGCCACCGTGCCGTGAACCGTGCCGAACGATCCGCCGCTTTGAATGCAGTTGAGGAACTGGTACGTCGTGTCCCACTCGATCATGTACTTCGTGACACCCGTCACAAATGCTGGTGGTTGCCACTGCACACCGAGCGACGTACTTGAGACGATCGTGACGGACACTTGCGTCGGCGGATCGGGGCGTCGCAGCGATGGCTGGATCCACGCCGGTAGCGGGTACACCCCGGGAATGATGTCGGTGGCTGTGAAGTCCGAGGCAACAAGCGTCGTTCCCGTAACCGTGACAGATAGAGCCCCGAGGGCGTTGGGTGCAATGTTGTCAACAGACGCTGATACAAAGGTGATAAACCACTCGACCCGGTAGGGCAAGGTGTCGATAGTAGAGGTGTCCAGTCGCGCCCCTGCCGGACCCACAGAGTGGTCGCTGCGAGTGACGAAGACCGTGCCGACTTGAACAATGCCTTGCAGAGCGGCCTGCAATTGGTTTGCCCCGGCATTAAAGGGAACGGTGGCGGTGACAGCCGTCGGGTAGTTTGCAAAGCTTAGAGCAAACGTGTCGGAGCCTGCAAGCAGGGCGTCGATGTTGGTGTGGCTAACAACTAACCGCGTCACGCGCTCGTTGGCGTACTTTGGTGTCACAGTCGTCGGTGCGCTAAAGCCGGCGGCGTTTGTTGCCATCACGCGAATGTAGTACTGAGTCGACGACACCAGTCCCGAGATGACATACGTGTATCGCGCTTGCCCCGCCACCACAGGGATGGACGCTGACCCAGACGTGATGCTGCTCATACCAAAGGTTGCCGACACGTCCCACTGCAATTTGAAGTTGACCACCGACGAGTCCGCGGGCGGCACCCAGGCGACGCTAATCTGGGTGTCCGAGAGGATCGAGCCGAACGCCGACAGCACAGGTGCCGGGGGCACGAGCTGCGGGGAGAGTGGGAACGCGTACGTATAAAACGCACTCGGCGCGTAGGTCGTGACAGCCTGAACGCGAACGAAGTACGTCGACGACGGGTCGAGGTTGGGAATGGTGTAGCTCGAAGGAATGGCACCGGCAACCACTTGCGCTGTCGACACGCACGGTGTCGTGCCCGACAGCGACCCTCCGCAAGCGACTGAGCGAGCCACAGTGTTGACCGCTGTGGATACAAGCAAGAGCGGTACGTTACCGTCACTGGGCGCGAAGGTCACGAGCCACTTGGTGCCGTACTGCTGTCGGGCCATTGATGACGCGTACGCCACGGTTTGCGCCGAGACCGTCACCGTGCTGATGGTCGTCAAACCCTGGAGTGCCTGCGCCATCTGCGCGCTGGTTGCTGAAATCGGAATATTTATCGTCATTTGACCGCAGAAAACAAGGTTGAAATAACCCCCAAGATCGGCGTTGCCGGCATAGACAAAGACCTCCTGCACTTCGCCCATGGGGCCCACGGATGCCGTCTGCGGTGTTGCAAACGGAGGCGCCGTGCCCGCGATTGTCTCCGCTATGGCCACAGCAGCCCCGGCACCGGCCAAGTTGGACGTGACAGTGAGCAGCGGCAGGTTGCCCGACGTGCCGCTGAACGTGACCACCCAAGCGTTGCCAAAGCCCTGACCCGGTCGCTTCGTCACAACAGCCCCACGGATCGTTGGCAGCGCATTGAGTGCCAACGCCAGCGCCACGTCCGTTGAATTCCACGATAGGGATACTGTCGAGTAGCGACGGAAAGTCAGTACGAAGTAGCCCGACACGGAGCTGGTGGCCGATAGCGTGACCGTCTGCACCTCGGCAATGCCGGGCGTCGTGTCCCACGCCACCGTGTACGACTTTATCGGTGCGCCACCTGTGTTGAGTGGCGGTGCCCACGACACGGCCAGCGCAGACAATGAAGCTGGCTCTACTAACAAGTTCGTTGGGACATCAGGGACCGTGGCAGCTGCAGCAACAGCAGGCGTCGCGAACATGGCGGTGCCGAAAGCGCTTTGAAAGCCATTCCAGGCCGAAACACGTACGAAGTAAGGGGCTCCAAGTGGTAGTCCTGCAATCGGATAAGACACTTGTGCCTGACCTGGCGCGATCTTCACGATGGTCGAACCGTACAGAGCACTGCTCATGGTCGGGAGAGCCCCAGCCACGACAAGGACTTGAAACGTGATGGTGGCCGTCGGGTCGGAACTCGAGATGCCATTGTAGCCTGGAACAAGAACCGGTTGGCTTCCCAGCTGCGTTAAGAAGACGACGACCCACTGCATGCCGAGGCCGCCTTGGTACCGCGAGACCCACAAGGTCCCTGTATTTCCCAGTGCCTGCAACGCAGCTTGGACCGCCGCTGCGCTTGCATCGTACGGAAGTGCTGTGGTAGTGCGCCCGTTGAATGATAGCGTAAAAGTCCCAAGGAGATTGCCGGCGTTGGTTGCGAGAACGAGTGTTTGCTGTTCGTAGCCTGCATAGCCGTAGATGTTGGTCGCGATCGTGAGCTGAGCATTCGTGCCCGTCAAAAGGGACGAGGCCGTCGCGGTCTTGGTCGCGGCAAACGTACTGTACGACTCGGTCGCGTCCACCGAGCCGCGGATCAGCGGGATGTCGCCGTTGCGGGCAGTGCTTTCGCGGTTGGTGAGGAACGTCACAAGCCACTGAAAGCCATTGCCGACCGTGGCGCGCGTGACCGTGACGGCGCCAATCGAGTCGAGACTTTGCAGGGCAGCTTGCATCTGCGCCGCCGAAGCACTGTACGGCAGCCACTGCGTAACATGCTTTTGGAACGATAACCGGAACTGCCCATTCAAGTTGAACGCCGACGCGGACACGGTGATGCTTTGCACGGCCTGCTTTGCGTACAGGAGGCCTGTGACGGCGATGCCCGGGGTGGCGTCGATGGCTGCCTGGCCCATGCAGTCCCACTCAACCTTGTACTGCGTTACTGGTGCCCCCCCGTTGTCGTGGGAGGTGCTGAAGTTCACGAGTACCGTGGCGTTGGGACCGGCTCCGAGGTACACTGTCGTTGGCGGCGCCGAAAACGTCATGGCCGTCGTTGCCGGAGGCGTCGGCAGGCCCGCGCTGTCCGAATACCCGTACGAGTTGTAGGCATAGACGCGAACGTAGTACGGTGTGCCTTTGATAAGGCTACCGATGGCCATTTGGCATGGGCTTTGTAGACAGTCGACGCCTGGGAGCACCACCGACATAATTTCGTACCCGAGCGCGCCACCGTCGGCGCCGCTTGAAAAGCTCAGAGCCGTGTCCCACTCGACGCGGTACTTGGTGATGGCGTTGCCACCGTTGCTCTCGGGCATGTTCCAGTAGACAACGAGCGCCGATGCCGACGCCGGCGCTACCTGGACATTGATTGGGACGTCTGGCACTTGCTGCGGAGGGTAGACCGATTGCGACGCTGTAGGCACACTGTAACCCTGAGCGTTGTAAGCCGAGACCCGCGCCACATACGACGCTCCCGGGATGAGCCCGGTTAGAAGGTACTGGAATGGAGGCGTCTGCCCTGCTGCGCTGAATTCGACGCGCTGGAGACTGGGCGGGGGCAACCCAGGAGTCGTGTAGCCGATTACCACGTTGAGGCCAGTCGCAGTCGCCCCGAGGAAGCTCGTTGTGAGAGTAACTTGGTTCGTTTGGACGCTCTGGACGATGTACACCGTACCGGCAATCGAGATGCCTTGTCCAATGGCGGCGACAGTTTGTACGCCGACGGAAGTGACAATGGCAGAGTTCTGTACGACATCGGCGACGATCGTAGACGCGCCAACATGCGAAGGGTTCAAATTGGCTCCGATGTCGATCACAAGATTTGGCGAGGCGAGATCGTTGGCTAAGGGAATCGATAGAACTTTTCCACTGGGGAAGTCGCTCAGAAACGTGATCGTCCACGAATATCCGCCTTGGGTGTACGGCGACCGCACGACTTGAATGGAGCGAAGGGCGTTGAGGCCCTGGAGGCTGTCGGCCATCGCGCTCGCCGTCACAGAAATTGGCATGAAGTCGGTCGCTTGACTGTCGTATGCGATCTGGAACGATCCAGTGACGGCCACGCTGTTTGTGTCATAGATGGTGATAATTTGGACCTCAGGCCACCCAGGAGTGGCCGCTTGATACCACTCGAGTAGATACTTTGTCACACTCGCACCTTCGGAATTGGCCGACTCGAGCCATGCCAGCTCCAGAGACGAGCAGGCATCTTGAACTGAGTGAAAACCGTCGGCAGTAACAGCGCTTAGTGTCACCCCCCCAGCGGTGGCAATGGCGTCGGGTTTCATTTGCGGCATTGCCATTAGCGGTAGGCCCACGGGGACGCTCGGCCCCATGATATTGACGGCTTGTACTTGCACAAAGTACGGCTTTCCCGGGGTGAGTTGTGTCATCGTGTGCTTGAGCATAGTCGAAGCCGGGTACTCGGACAAAAAGTAAGCTGGCGTTTGCGTGACCGACACGGGTTGCACACTGAAGTTGGCGGCAACGTCAATTGTGACGGTGTACGCTGTTACCATGGCCCCGTTTACGATCACTGGAGGGCTCCAGTACACCCGCAAACTCGAGCTTGAGCCAGCGACAAGTTTTAACACGACATTCGTGGGAGCGCCAGGCACGGCCATGGGCTTGAGAGCTGTGACTACCGACGGCAATCCGTATCCCGCGCTGGTGTGCGCCGAGATGCGGACGTTGTAGCCGCCGGTGGCGCCACCGTCTCCTGGGAAAGCTGGGGGCGAGCCCATGGCGCCTTGCAAGAGCCCAGTGATCGTGTAAGTGTACGGGGCAAACGGCGCGATAGAGAGAGATACACCTGTGCTTGACGATGGGACTGGCATCGTGCCTATCACACTGTCGGTTGTAGCGCATGTGAGGACACCGTTGGCAGCCAGCGTGCCGAAGACCGTCGTCGTCGCACCAGCGCAGATCGCGATGGCTGTTGATCCCGTGAGGAGCGTTCCGCCAACCGTGAGCGGTGCCACCACACCAAACTGGGTCAAGAACGTGATCGAATATGTGTAGGTTTGCCCGACCGCTGCGTACGACACGCTGACCTGGCCGGCGCCTGGCAATGCTTGAATCGCCGCGGCCACGTCCGAGTACAGCGCGTTCCAAGCAATCGGCCCTGTTGTTCCGGCGCCGTTACTAAGCGTGAAGGACCCACCCGTCACTGCTGTCGATAGCTTGAGCGTTTGCTGCGCCAGAGCTCCGGTCGTTGGCTGCCACCATTCGACCATGTACTGGTCTACGATCGCGCCGCCGTCGTTGGCTGGTGGCCAGAATGTCACGAGAAGAGACTGCGCTCCAGCTATCGTCAGAACTGGTAGCAGCGGCGGTGTTGGCAGAATGCCGTAGGGTGAGACCGAGAAAGGACTCGCGCGAATAGGCCCGTCTGGATAAAAGAGCCGTACGGGTGGTACGATGGCCAAGTCTTGCGACGGACTTGACCACTGCAGCACACATGCTGCTGCGCCCACGTTCTCGCGGTACTCAAGCACAATATCATAGAGGCGTCCAGCTACCAGCTGCGTAGCGTTGGAGGCATACGTTGTGGCGCTCGATACGTCCATATCGTACGTGTCTAGCAGCAGCTGGTGGTCGATCCATAGCCGCGCCCCATCGTCCACGGTCAGCGTGAAGACGTACAACTCGGAGAAGGCTGGCTGCACGAAGCCGGTCCACCGCACGCTGATGTAGTCTTGCCCCGTCGGTGTAATGAATGAGTCCCAGCGAAAGTTAATCTCCGAGTCGATGCGCTCGAGGACAGGGTCTCCCATGAGCCACCGGTTATTGAAGTACGACCCAACAAGTCCGTTCGGGTACGCGTGCAACACGTCCAGGTTGTAAGAGCCCGTGCGGGGCGTCGTGTATGTTGCCATGTATTGTCCTGGCGACGCAAACGATGCATAGCCAGTGACGATGGCGGCGCCACGTAGGCGCGGCACAAAGTACTCACCGAGGCGGCCAAATTGACTCGCCGTCGCGCCTTGAATTGATGACGGGCATGTGGTTTGCACGGAAGCTTGGACGCCCGTTCCCGTTAGCAACTGTCCCTCGGCGTAGAGCAAAGCGAGGTCGCCATCCACAGACAGCATCGTGATGACCCACGAAAAGCCGTTGTTGGCGCCAGCAATGGGTGAGCTTACAGCCACAGCGTAGACATCCGGGAGGTCTTCGAGTGCCGACGCGAGGCGCGAAGCGGTAACCGAGAACGGCAGGTCGACCGTGCGTGCCCCGTGGAAAGAGAGGTAGAAGGTGCCGCCGATGGGTGATGTAGCCGTCGTTGTGAGCAGCTGCGTGTAGTTGGCGGTGCAGGACGTGACAATGGCTTTGCCTGTGCCGGCGCCACCGGTGACAGTCAGCTGGCTGCTGTCGGCAGTGATTGCTGGTACATCCCCAAGGTTCGGATCGAACTGAACAAGGTACATGAAGCCCATAAGCGTGTGCTTGTAAATGTTGGTGGTCGGGCTTGTTGGTCCCAAGTACGGAGATGATAGGAGGATGGACGTAGCCGTAATTTGTATCACGGTGTACACTGGTCCAGTAACGCTTGCCAACCGCACCCAGTCGCCGACGCTGAAGCTGCCTGTCAACGATGCGCTCGTTGTCACAGTTTGCGATAGGTACGTCGCCCCAACCGTCGCGACGCTAGTCGATGCGCAAGTCGTGCTGACATCTACTCGCCCGATGGTAGAAAGAGCATTGAGCGCCGCCTGGACGACGGCGATGCCGGCATTCCAGGCAAGCGGCGGCGTCGTTGCGCCTTGATACGAGAGAGTAAAGGTCCCGCCAAGGGTACCAAGTCCGTTGCCAGACGCGATGTATGTTTCCACGATTTGAATCTCGCTCGCTGGGTTGTGGTTTGATATCAAGTTACCATAGAGGTCGCGCGGCTGGATAAGGAATGTTGATGGCGTGCTGAAAGCTCCCGTGACGAGCCCGTTTTGACCGGCGCTGTTTAGGGTGCCGGGCCAGTAAGGCACGGCGCTGCTGGTCGCGGTTGTCTGCGTGGCAACAAGTGCGCCAGGAGCAACGCTGACCGTGAAAGGACTTGCGCCGAAGACGGGGTTGTTGCCATTGGGCGAAGCCTGCACCCCTGCGTAGACAGCGACAGTTGCGGGGGCGCCGCCAGTGAACGGCGTCGTGGCAGCTGCCGAGAGCGGCATGACGTTGCCCAACATGAGTGGCGAGACGACGTACTGTTGCGTGTTGTAACTTGCAGACGACCAGAACATGGTCTGTAAAATCCCCGGCACTGACCCCATGAATGTCACCAGCCACTCCGTTCCATGCGTGTCGACCGTGGACGTCATCACCGTCACTCGGATGGCGCCATCGGGGCGAAGGTTGTTGAGCGCACTTTGAACAGCGGTGGCGGGAGCGTTGTACGCGATGGGCACCGTAGTTAGCCCATTCCATGTCAGTGAAAAAGCCCCGCCAGTGAGGACGCCAGTACCACCGTCAACACGAACAACTTGAACGGCGTTGGTGAGGAGCTGTCCCATGTTGAAAGACGTTTTTATGTGTGCCATTGTGCCGTCTTGGACTGTGCCCATCGTTGCTGTGCCTCCGAGTAAGTCGGGCACGACACCGAGCTGGGCCTGGTTGCCCACAAACGCCACAAACGTAATTGAGTGTACAAACCCGTTGTGAACCGGTGCCGTCGTCACCACGACTGAATTTCCCAGCAGCATCGTGAGAGCGGCTTGGACTTCAGTCGCTGTAGTGTCCCAGGCCAGTGGTGTTGTGGCCGCCGCAGGCGTCGTCAATGTGAACGCCCCGCCGCGGTTAGTTGCCGTTGTAAAATCAACGGTGAGTGTTTGAATTTCGGGTAGCACGGCGATGACCACGCTCAAGGTAGAGGGCCCCGACATGAGCGGCGTATACGTGACATTGTAGAGACCAGCGCCAGCATATACGACCGAACCCGTCCTATGGGCACTGTCGGCATAGGCGCCGGCAGCAGGGAAGAGGTCGATCTGAAAGTATTCTGTTGGATCAGCATCTTCTTTGTTGTTGCCATGGGTGTCTTTGGCTTGAATGGAGAAGCTGCCGGGGATGCCCGCTGTGCCTTGCACAAGACCGGGACCAAATGCTGTCGTCACTGCAGGGTTAGTGGGGCCAGGTTGCACTACAAGGGTCGTGGGGAAGCCTTGTACGTGTTGAATGGCGACGCCAGACCGCAGCCGGCCGACGACGACAGCCGCAGCGTTGCCAGTGAGTGTAGTTGCAAAGACAGGGGTAAGGAGGTTGAGCTGGTCCTCGCTCGGTGCGCGTGTAAAGGTGACTGTCCACGTACACCCGAGCGCGGCGTTGCCAGAGACGCAAACAACAGGAGCGACGGTAATACTGCTGGAGGGAATGTTGCTGCAGCCTTCGAGCGCAGTCTTGACCGTCAGTGCGTCTGCGTTGTATGCAATCGTCGTGGTCGTTGCGTTGACGATAACACCATTAGTAAGCCCTCGAAAGGCAAGTGTGAATGTGCCTCCAAGGGAGCCCGTCGTGGTTGTTGTAATTGTTTGGACTTCGCTCACCGGTGGCACAAAAACATCAAGCGTATAATTCCCCTTGACAAGCGGCACAAAGTTGACGTTGTACGTTCCCGTGCTCGGGCCAGCCTTATACACCGGCACAACGAGGGCGTCGAGGCCGTTGTAAGGCTGCGTCAGTGGCACCGTCGTGGCGCCGAAAATACCGAGAACGGTGTCTACAGTGTATACTTCGCGTCCGACAACGATCGTGTCGCCACGCACGAGCGGGTTGTCGGCAGGAACATTGCGGAAGTCGGCGCTGGTGTCGGTGAGCACGCTAAAGCCATGCTGCACCGTGGCTGTCCCAAGGTAGCGCCAGTCACGCGGAACGAGCGATGAGAGCGCAAATGCCTTGGACGCAAATGCTGCGCAGCCGTGATTGTTACTAACGGTGACCGTCGCCGAACCCAATGCGAAAGCCGAAGTTGACTGCACGGTGAAGAAACAATCGGTTGCAATCGTCGGTGTCGTCGTGCCCGCATTCGCTCCCACGACGCGGAACCTCATGCCCGGCAGGAGTTGGCTGAGGACGTCTTGGTTGACAGTCACCACATTGCCGGCAAGCGCTGTAACACAAGCGGCACAAAGTTGCGACGGTGCTATTTGCACTGGGAAACCGCTGGACACTTCGTTGGTGCGGCCTATGGCAGCCCACCCACTGGAACCCGTCAGAGTCACTTGCAAGTTATCCCCGCCGCTGTTCACACGTGGGTTCCCATCGGCGTCCATTGTTGCGACCTGGAACGAAACAGGCGAAAGCGCCTTGACGACTGAGTTGGGCACATATGTGGTCGAGCTCAAGCTTGGTGCAATGGCGCCAGGGTACACAACTACGTTGAAGGGGCTTTGGTCGATGTGCCGTTGGTAGGCAACAGCGGAAGACGGTATTACTATAAGTGGTTGCGTCGACGAGCTCCAGGCAAAAGTCAGCTGAGGATACACACCCGCGCTGAACTTAACTTCCAGTGCCGAAAAGGTGCCTTTCGTCAAAGCAATCGTTGCGGTGTAGTTGCGACTGGCGGCGGCTGCCGTTTGTAGCAGCACTGAGCCATTCACAAGCACGGTAACAGAGCCTTCGACGAGTACGTTTATAGTATAGACATCAGTCGTTGGTGGCGTGAGTTCGCCGGTCCAAATGACGCTGAAGTTTTTGTCTGGGAAATCAGTGTCAGCTAGGTTGGCTGGCTGCGTTTCTCCCCAGTCAAAGACGATGCCAGTGTCGATCAGCGTCGCGTCACACGGGTTGAGCTGCGCGCCGGAAACTCGGATCATCGGGCACGGGTTGCGAGATGGGCTCGTGAAGTCGCTATTGCGGAAGTATGTCGCTAGCAAGCCACCAACTTGGCGGTAGGTGACTGAAAGGATGTATGGGCCAGCAACTCTAGGAGTATACGACAATAGATATGTGCCGTCCGTGTTGGGCAATTGCTCGGTGACAACGACGGGAATCAACGCGGACGATCCTTGCAGCGACGCCACGTAGCCCTGCGTCAAAAGAGGCACGCTGGTCTCGAGGGTGTTGAGGTAGGCGTCACGGCTCTGCACGACAAACTGCGTGCGCACACCTTGGGTCGCGACGCTGGGTGCGTTGTGGGTGCAGTACGGGCCAGTAGCTGCGCCGGTGAACACTTGGATCTGAGCAGGGTTCATGACCGTGCCAGCTCCGATGCTGACGGCAAAAGCGTAGGTGCCTTTGATTGTCGGAATGAACGAAGCTGTGTACAGTCCGTTAGCGACACCCGTCAGGGCAGTGAGCCCTCGCACAGTCTCCGCCACGACGACGGATGTGACGCCGGTGCGGATGTTGGCGACTTGAAAGACACTGGGGTACCCGACGTTGTTAAACGATATTGTGACTGTTGCGGGCGATGCAGCAACGCAGACAGTCGCCTGCAAGCTCGTCACAGTGACACCACCGAGGGCCGCAATCGGGGCCATGGAATTGAGCAATGCCGCCAGTCCTGCCGGTGTCGTCGATACAGGAACGGTCACCGAGGCGGCGTTGTAAACAAGGTCGAACGAATTGGCACTACCAACACATGTGATTGTCTGTTGTGCGTAGTTGGAGATCGTGATCAACTGGGATGTAGCTGCGACGCCTGCCTGCTGGCGGCGAATCCAAATGGCATTCGTCGACGCTCCCCATACCAACAACGGGTTTGGCTGTGGATTCATGAAAGTGATCCAGATATCGGTGCCGTTGAAGGGGTCGCACACCGTCGCCGTTGGAACTACGGGATTCAGCAACACGCCTCCCGTCACAAGGGCGTTGAGCTGTGTGGCAAACGCCTGCAGAGACGATGTTGGAGCCACAGTGATCGTGGAGCCCCCAAACGTCAATGTGAACGTTGCCGTACCGGTGCACCGCAGGCTCTGGATCTCTTGCACTCCCGGGTCGACATAAGTCTGCGTGGCGGTTATGGCGATGGCGCTAAGGTCTGAGAGTGTTGATCTGTTGTTGCCAGCGGTGCCGTTCACGACATGGACTACGTCCATGAACGGCCTCCACTGTCCTGAGTCCGAGTCAGCGAAGTTGGAGCTGTCCACCTGCAACAGCGGTACGCGCCCGACGTTCTGCGTGAACGTGATGCTCCACACGGAAAGAATCTGCGGAATCGTGTTGCCGCCCTCGAGCGATACATCGAGCGAATCGAGGCTGACGACCACGCTGTCCAAGCTCTGGAGCGCATTGAGAGCACTTTGCACAGCAGATGCCGGGGCGTTAAAGCTCAGCGGCGGCGTGACTTCGCCTGCAAGACTCAGTGTAAACGTGCCCCAAAGAGGCGCAATGCCACTGACACCACCTCCAGTGTCCTTCTCGCTCGTGACGGTCATCGTAGCTCCGACGTCTGGCGTATACATGAGTGCCGGCTGATACCCTTGGGCTTGGCTGAACTTTACGAAGACTCTGTTGGCTGCTGTGGCGCAAACAGTTGTGACGCTCGAGTCCTCGCTTGTTACTGTGACGGACGAGCCAACTAGTGTCTGCAACGACGTTGCAAAAGCTGTGAGGGTGCTGGATGCCGACACACTCACTGTGCCAGAGCCAAACCCCACGGTGAAGGTGCCAGCAGTCGCGATGTTTGTCGCCGTGCATGTGAGTGTTTGGATTTCCGAGCGAGCCGACGTGACCCCTTGCGTGATCTGGCTGACAACGGCGCCAGCCCCGGCAGTCAAATACGGCACGGGCCCGGGAACGTTCGTAAACGTAACTTGGAACGACTGACCATTCGCCACCGAAGACCCCGAGGCCGAAGTAATAGTTACGCCCGAGGTGCCAATCGTGACAAGGTTTCCGAGCGCAGTCGCCAAAGCTGTGTACGTCATGCCCGCGGCGACCGACACCGTCGGTGAGCCGCGAAAGGCAATCGTGAAAGGAGTTGTCGTGACCGCCACCTGCTGCACTGCTGGCACGCTGGCCACAACGACGGCGTGCGACCGCAAAGCCTGAACTGCCTGTCGTCGCGCATCTTTCGCCTGGATTTGGAACGTGAACGGCGCACCAGCGACCGTCGGCAGGGTCTGGACGTGAACGATGGAAGATGCGGTGGTGGGCAGGGGGGAGCTGTACCAGTTCCCACCGGCCGCCACGGAACTCGTGCCGTCGACAACGGCATCTGTCACCGTAAGAGTAAACGGACTGCCCATGATTGGGATGCCCTTGGCAGTGATGTTGATCGAATACATACCGGCCACCGTCATCGTGTATCCTATCGGATACACGCCTGCAGAGGCGACCGTCGATACAGCTATTGGGTACTGATACAGGCTCGCGGCCGCAGAAGGGTATTGAACCGCAAGCTTCGCGACGGCCCAGTTTGAGAGTTCAGAAAGGAACGTGACGGTCCACACGTAGTTGCCACCGGCGTTCGTTGTGCGCATGACGGCCACCTTATTGCCCGGGCTCAGAAGCTCCAGCGCGGTCTTGAGGCCAATTGCCGAGATTGTCGATGGCAGCAACGCCGTTAGCCGCGGGGTCGTCGGGGCGACTTGAATGTTGTACGCAGCGCTGGCAAAGTTGGCGCAACCGTGGTTGCCGGCGACAGTGATTGTCGTTGCCGTCACGAGTGTTGGTGTTAAGACGCAAGCGCCGACAGTGAATGGAGTACCAACAGTAAGAATTCCGGCGAGATTCGTGTTGACAGTCAGCGCCGTCGTAGCCAACGTCGTGGCGCAGCCGATGCACAGGGCGTTCGTGAACGAGCCGTACGTAAGCTTGAACGACCCACTCTGTGCACTGTTGCTCGCCGTGAGCACTTGCACCGCAGACGACGTGACCACTGTCTCGGCCTCTAGTGACGTAGATGCCACCGGCGAGATTGTTGCTAAAAACGCATCCGAAGAACCATCGCCCGTGCTTCCCGAATGCGCCGTCGTCGCTCCAACGCGGAGGTTGCCAAAGGCGTCCATAGCATACACGGTGAATGTGTTTGGGATAGCTGATGTTGCTTGGCTCAGGCCGTGCGAAGGCGTATCAGTGGCGTACGAACTGGGTGGATGAAGCGAATTGTGAATAACGACAAGTGTTGAGGGCGTCCCAATAGCGTTGCACGTGCCACCGGGGCACATGAGAATCGGGGAGCCCTGGAGATATGTCTGTACCGTGTACGTGCCAGCGCGCGGAATGCTCATCTGCACAGCATATTGGCCATTGGTTGCGTACGCGAGTACGCTGCTGCGGTAGTGCACCGTCGTGTCAGCAATGAGCACCGCCTTGGTGACGAAGACGTCGCCGTCAACAGCTTGGTTATTGCCGTACGTGTCTTTGGCCTGGATCGTAAAGTTGGCGGCCTGACCTGCGACCATCTCGCTCATGCTATCCATGCGCGGGGGGGCAAAACCCGTCGCTGTACTTGTGTACGGCACCGTCTTGCCTGGCGCGACGGCAACCGAAAATGGACTGCATTTGGCCGCAAACCCACGCCCACAAAAGATGTCGGTGCCGCCGATTTGAATCGATAGCACGTACGCGCCACTTACAATTGTCTTGTACTCCACTTTGTACTGCCCGCCACCGAGGTATACAGGCGGCGACGTTGGTGCCAGTGTGACGCCCGGTCCAACAAGCGCTACGTCAAAGATGTCACCGCCCATGGTTTTGTTGTTTCCGAGCTGGTCTTTGGACTGAATGACGAACGACGCAATCGTGCCTGCCGTGGCTGTACTCAAGCCTGTCCCGGTGGCCGTCGTATACGGGTAGTCGGTGGCGCCCGGTAGAATAGTAACTGCGAATGGACTGCCGATAATGTGTCGTGGAGAGAAAAGCGCAACTGGGGGCACAACCTCGAGTGGCTGGAAGGTGCTGCTCCACTGCATACTGATATATGCGTTGCCAGTTGCTTTGTGGTACTCGAGTCGCACGTCGCAGTACTGATTGCCCACAAGCGCAAATGGCACCGACGCTGACGTTGGGTTGTTGTCGTCGTCCCAAGTATCGAGTACGAGCGTATGGTTAAGCCAGAGACGTACACCGTGTGACGCTTCGAGATCGAAGAGGTACAGATCTGTGAACGGCGGCAAGAGCTTGCCCCACCAACGAATGCTCACGAAATCTTGGCCGAATGGCGTGATGGGAGCCTGCCCCCAGGCGAACCGCACTTGTGAATCGATCTGCACCGACACTGGGGTGTCCTGCAGCCAGTAATTGTCGTAGTACCACGCATGCATGCCACCAGAGACGAGCTGCAGAACTGCGACCGAGTACGCATCGGGTACAGCAGGTGTGTACTGGCCCGTGTAGCTTGGTCGTCCAGGGACCTTTTCCTCAACGACAAGTTGCGGGTTGTTGCCCGTGAGCGACGCAGCCGTGCCGGCTTGCATCTCCACGACCGAGACATCAGATAAGCTGCCCAGCAGCGCTGTCTTGCCGGCAACGAGAAGAGGGTTTGCGCCAAGCTTAGTCCGGAACGTAACGTCCCACGCGTACTGACCACCGGGGGTGAGAAGGTTGCTTCGGGTGACGTCCACGAGGCCGACGGAAGGCAGCGTTTCAAGCGCAACCTTAAGGTCCGCAGCCGTCGCGTCGAAGGGGATCCCGGCCGTCGTCTCACCATTGAATGTCAGCGTAAAGTTTCCGTAGAGAGGCGTAGGAACGCCTCCGAGGGTGGCCACCCGCTGTACCTGGTACTGCACGGGGAAGGCCTGCAGCATGGGCACGTTACCGAGCTCTCGGGTAAACGAGACAGTCCAGCGAAAGCCCGTACCGAGGTTGGCCCGCTGCACGTCGACTTGGTTGATACCAGGCATCGCCTCGAGCGCTGACTTCATCACGAGTGCCGAGGCTGCGTACGGGATATTGGGTGTGGTCGCACCCATGAAGTTGACGACGAAGGAACCTGCCAACGGGGAAGTGCCGCGCACTACCTCGTTGATGTACACGGTGGCACTGGTGCCCGTAAGCGCCTTAGCCGTGACCTGCAGGGGTGCCACATTGCCGACGTTTGTCGTGAACGTCACAAACCACGTCATGAGACCTGACGAGCCGCCGGCATCCACTGACTGCGACGTCACGGTGACGGTGCCGAGGTTTGGTAGCGACTGTAGAGCAGTTGCCACGTCGGTCGTCGTTGCACCGACAGCGATCGTCACCGCGGGCGACCCCATAAAGGCGATAGAGAAGGTGCCACCGATTGTCTTGACGGCGCCGGTGGCGTCCAACCACGTCGTGATGCTCTGCACCTCGGGCACAAATGCGACGTCGCCGGACGCGGTGATCGTTTGAATCTCGGTGCTCCCTTGCGTCACTTCGGTGAACACGACGTTCGCGCCCTGTGGGGTCGTAAACGTTGCGTCGCTACTTGAGAGACGCAGTAGAGGGAGTGGCCCGAGGTCGGAGACAAAAGTCACAGAGTATGTCCACGACGAGGCGCCGTTGGTCACCCGTGTTACGAGTACCGTTTGCAGATTGGAGAGGCCCTGGACGCACCCCTTGAAGGCAAACGCGGCATCGACATCAGCCTGTGTCGCAAGAGTCGCGGCGTTAAGGTTTACCGGAGACACGGCCGCGACACCGCCGAGCCGCGCCGCCGTTGTGTCGAGCGACACAGTAAAGAGGCCTGTGTTGGCCGTGATTGTGATGCTTTGCACCTCGAGCAACGCGGGGTTGTATGTGGCGACACCACCGTCATTGACCCACAAGTGCGTCCCGTCGAGCACCGTTGGTGAGCTGGACCAGAGCTCGGTGTAAAAGACGTCCGAGCCAGCAAATCCCGCGGCGGCATCTATGTCCGTCACTACTTGACCCGTGGCCTTCTTGGGATGGATGGTGAAGTGGTTCGCGACGCCTTTGACGAACTCGGCAACTGTGGCTTTGACGTTGTTACTCAAAAGGCTGGGAACGTCGCCCATACGGCCTCGAAAAGTGATGTACCACATAGCGTCGGCGGCCCCGTTGATGGCTTGCCGTGTCACGTGCACAGTTCCGACTCCGACGGAAGGTACTTGAAGCAACTGCGCCAGAGCGTAGGCCGAAGTCGTCACCGAGATGGCCCCAGTAGCCGCGTTGGCACCGAGCGACAATGTGAAGGTACCGGCTGCAAGGCCTGCCGTTGTGACCGTTTGCACTTCGTACACGACGCCGGCAATGCCTTGGCTCAGCGCAGTGCCAACAGCTGTCGTTGCGAGCGCACTGGCGCCACCACGGGCGTCAATCGACGCCGTCGACGGACTGGCAATGGACTTGCCGGCAGCGTTGAGCGCGACGACCTGAAACGCATACGACGTGTCCATGACGAGGTTGGTTGCTACGAAGCTAATGTTGCTCGGTGCACTGGAGCCATCGTAGATGATCTGCCCCGGAGTACCGTCCTGCAGAGTTGTGACGGTCGCAGTGGTGGCGCCGCCCGTGAGTCGTCCCGTCGTGACGGTCATCGGCGGGAGATTGCCGAGCTCCGTGAGAAACGTGACCGTCCATGTGCTTGCGCCGTTGGCACCGGTGGCCAGCACAACGTTGACATTGGAGATGCTTGGGAGGTTTTCCAGCCGGCGCTTCATTTCGGTAGCGCCAATGTTGTAAGCCAAGTGCGGCGTCTCGTATCCATTGAACGAAACAGTGAAATCGCCACCGGCGACGGTCGTCCCGCTGGAAACCCGGGCCACCGAGTACACGTAGGGTGTGTTTGCATTGGCGTTCACGAGCTGCGATGGGTCAAGCTTGAGAAGCGCCACTGGCCCTGCCACACCGGTGTACATGACATTCCAAGTGATTCCCCCGGCGACTGTGGCTTGGGAAACGGTGACTGTGCCGACTCCGGTTGTCTCGATCTGAGTTTTTAGCTGCGCGTTTGCTACGTTGTAGGTTACGAGCG
Organism: Achlya hypogyna; assembly: GCA_002081595.1. Taxonomy (NCBI): domain Eukaryota; phylum Oomycota; class Saprolegniomycetes; order Saprolegniales; family Achlyaceae; genus Achlya; species Achlya hypogyna. The sequence continues at coordinate 119,753 of JNBR01000028.1, forward strand.
GGGTATACTTGTTGTTGATAAACAGTCTGAACTGGCCCGTCGCGCCAGTGATTGTGAAGGCTTGCACCTCCACTGTTGGCGTTGGCACCACGATGGCAATTTGCTGGATCTCGCTCACGACCGGCGTGGGCGACGACAAAAGCGCCGAGTTCACACCGGCAAACTGCCAGAGCTGGTACCCTGTGAGCGGCGACCCGTTGCAGGACGTGGGGTTGGACGTGCACAGTAGTGGGGGCGTCCACGAAAGGCTTATTGCCGAAGAAGTCACGTCGAGCACTGTGGGAGCCGCCGGCACGGGAGGTGGCGTGGCCACGACGACAGTGAGCGCGGGTCCCATGGTCGAAACGCCGATAGCGTTGACGGCACGAACCGCGAAACGATACGTGTTGCCCTCCATCAAGCCGGCCACGTACATCGCATAGTTATAGGGAAAGGCTCCTTGAAGCGTCTGGAGAACAAACGAGCCGGTACCCGCGTCCATGTACACTTGGTAGTCTGTGATGGGTGACCCGCCGTTGTCTGTTGGTGGCAACCAGTTGAGGTAAATCGTGCCCAAGCTTGCGGTTGGGGTGTTCACTGCCGTCTGCGAGTCGACCGTCGGCGCCGCAGGGGCGACAGGCACCACAGGACTGCGCACCGTGTATGTTGCAGGAGGGCTGAACGGGCCCAAACATGCAAACGTTTGGTCGGCACTTTTGCAGTACGTGATCGCGCGCACGACAAGCGCATACTGGCGGCCCGACTCGATCAAGTTGTCAACGAGGGTTGATAGCGTGTACTGTGTGGCGAGGTTGTTCCGGCCATCGTACACCATGCGGTAGCTTCCTTGCCAATCCGAGAGCCAGAGCTCGTAGCCCGTCACCGGCGACCCGCCATTCATCGTCGGCAGGCCCCATGACACCGTCATTGTCGTAGACGTCGACGACACGAGTTGCACGGATTCTGGTGCCCCCGGCTGGGTGCTCTGAGGCGTCGCCTGTGGTGGCGTCGGGTACGCGCGGTAGCCTTGGCTTACTCCGTTATGAAAGGAAACACGTGCATAGTAAGGGGTGCCGGTAGTAAGACCCGTGAGCAGCATTTGGTAGGGAGGTCCCCCTGAAAGGTCTGAGCTCACCCGCGAGTTTGCTGGCCCCGCGCCAGCCACCACTTCAGTCACCGTCACAGCGGCGTTGTTAGCAACGCCACCCGTGAGCGTTCCGACGTATTGGGGCACCACTGGACTTAAGTTGCCCGTGTTACAGACGGTCGTGGTCATATCGGGCAGCAGACGGCATCCGTTGAAAGACACAAGCCACGTGAAGCCTGTGGCCGTTTGGGACCGCGAAACAGCCACCCGCCCGATGGAAGCCACATTCTGGAGCGCCGTCTGCAGGTTGAGAGCCGAGACGTACGGGCTTAAGTTGATCGTGCAAAGTCCGAGGTAGCAGATTGAGAAGGTGCCTCCGACAGATGTCGAGCCGACGGTACCGTGCCCAACGACCACCTGTGCCGTCGTTCCCGTGAGCCCAGTATTGTCGGCAACGAAGAACGGCATCGCGCCTGCACCGTACGGAAAGCTGCCGGGGTTGGACGCGAACGTCACGGACCACACATAGCCCTGCTGCAGCGTCGGTCCTGTGCGCACGACGTTCACAGTGCCGATGTTGGGCAGCGCTGTGAGACTGGCTTGTAAAGTCGTATCTGCTGCGTCAAACGGAATCGGTGCCGTGGTATGGCCCATAAAGCTCAGCGTGAACGTGCCTCCGACCTGATTGCCGCCGACCGACACTGGCGCTGATCCAATCGTCGCTCCTTTGGCGTACACGACGATAGTAGCGCCATTGCCCGTAAGTTTTTGATCGCCCCACTGAAGCGGTGGGATGCTGCCGCTACTCTGGAACGTGACTCGCCAAAGAAACTCACCACGCGCTGTGCTTCCGGCCGGCAGCGCCGCCGAGCCGTCCATGACACTGATCGTTATGCCAGTGTCCAGCGCCTGAAGAGCGCTTTGTACCGCCGATGCAGGACCCGTGGCCGGAATCGATTGCGTGAGCACTTGCATCCCACGCTGGTACATAAGCTTGAACGTGCCGCCGGGTGGGGCTTGGCCTTGCACAATCTCAAGCACGTCGATGCGGCGATTGCCCGTGAGAGAGAACGTATTGCCAGTCATTGGTGGCAAATTGCCCGCCGCGTTCTGGACGGTCGTGAATGTGACTGTAAAGCCTCCCGTGCAACCAGAGACAGGGCACGGTGCGCACGCTGTGGATTGCCCCCCCACGAAGGCGACGGTCACACTTGTGACTGTGAGTAGCTCTTGCAGTGTTGCCTTGATGTTGGCTGTGGACGTTTCAGTCGCGGCGATCGGCGCTGTCGTGAGGCCCATAAATGTCAGCGTGAACGTGCCGCCGCTTGCATCGCAGTTGACTTGCTGGACCTCGGTGGCTGGTGTTCCAGAGTAGGAGCTGGCAACGCGCACTAGCTGTACTTCGCTCACGATGGCTGCCGACGTCGTCACCGTCTGCACTTCGTTGACCACAGGTACATTGAGCGTAATGGCTTGCACTTCGTCCACGATCTGAGTGGTATCCCAGTCGACTTGATACGAGTCAATCGGCTTGCCGCCGTCGCTTAGGGGTGGGTACAGCGCCACCTGCAGAGTTTGCTGATCGATCACCGTGAGCGACATATTTTGCGGCGACTGTGGCGGCTCTATTATGACATTGTGACTGCAACATATCTACCGAGGTCACATACGCGCAGTAGGGATTGCAAACGTAGGGAATGCCATCTGCGGAACGCTGGAACCCACAGCGTTGATGGCTGTCACTCGAAAGTAGTATGGGATGTTGGTATCGAGCTGCGAGACTTCCACTTGAAGTTGGCTGAGGTCCGTGATGAAAGCGCTTCCAAATGGCACGCCTAATTGTGATGTCGTACATGATTCGGACGCGCCGAGAGCTACCGTTCGCGACGTCTTTTGAGTTGAATGGCGGTGCAACACCATGAGTGGCCACTGCAACTGTTACTGTCGGCACCGTGCCCGTGAGCGACGCAAAGTCGGACGTGATCATTGGGAGCGGCCCCAGTTTGTACAAAAACGACACAGTCCACGTGTACCCGAAGTTTGGATCCATGTTGGACCGAACAACGTTGACGCCATTCACGGTAGAGAGAAGTTCAAGCGCGTTCTTGAGCCCTGGTGCATCGATGTTGTACGGCAGGTACCCCGTGGACTGGCCGTCAAACTGCAACGAGAAGGACCCGCCAAGCTGGGTCGATGTGCTGGCCTGCACTGCCGCGATCGTGACGGTATCGGTGCCAGTAGTGGCTGTCGCGCCGTACGTGCCAGAAGTGCCAACCGCAAGCAGTGGTAGAACGCCCGCATTCGTATTGAACGTCACTTCCCACGTGCACGTTTGCTTGGCGCCTGCAACCGCCGTCACAGTGACACTGCCGATGTTGGCCAGCTTCTGTAATTCGGTTTGGATAATCTGGATCGTGCCATCACGGATGGTTGTGATCGCAATCGTGTCGTCGCCGGTGGTGGCGCTCGCCGCTGGCCCCTGGCCTCCCGCAACCACTTGCATCTGCGGTAGATTCCCCGGCGTGTTTGTGAACGTCACTTGCCACTGGCAGCTTTGCGTTGCAGGAAATGCCACAGGCGATACAACGACAGTGCCGACAACCCCAGAGAGCTTTTGCAGCTCGGCGGCGATTGCATTAGCGCCTGGGGTACAGCTGCCCTGGTTCGGGTTGGCAGTGATCGGTGCCGTAAGGGAAGTCACGCCCGCGTTGGACGTAAAGGCGAGCTGGAACGTCGTGAGCGGTGACACAAGGTCGTCGCCACCAACAGCAGTTGTATCCACCGTCGACGTCGTGATCTGCTGCACCTCCGTAAGCGTTGGCAAGCAAGTACCGTCGCCCATCGGATTGGCGGGAATCGGTCCTGTCGTTGTCGTTGCGCCGTTCCAAACAAATTGCAACTGGTAGAACGTGCTTGTGCTAACGGCAGCGCCAGTCGTGCTGGTAGCAATGCTCTGGATGGCTGGGACCGTGCCCACCCTCGTAATGGCGATATTGATGGCTTTGGAGACCACCCCATCGCTTCGTGTCTCGGTGAGACCGGTCGACTGATACGTGAATGCGGGTAGGTTACCGGGCAGGGTCAAGAACGACACTGTCCACGTGTACCCGCCTTGAAAGTCGGGACCACTGCGAGTCACTGCAACAGATCCGATGCCCAGTGCACTCAGCGCTGTCTGCATTTGTGACACTGTTGCTGCTGCTGGTAGAGCCGGCGTCGGTGTTCCGTTGTAGCGAATAATGAAGGTACCACCCAGCTGGTTGCCATGCACTGTCGTGACCACAGTTGACGCGGCGCCAGTAGCCGAAAACTTGGACGCGGTTGTCATTGTGGGGAGATCGCCCGCGTTTTCGTCCGAAATGAATGTGATTGACCACGAGTACCCGAGCTGGTTGTCCGGGCCCGACCGAGTCACGCTGACAGCACCGACGGTTGGAAGGGCTTGGAGGGCCGATTGCACTGCGGCTCCGGTGGCCGCATATGGGATGTTGCTCGTCGTTGCACCACCGAACGTCAGTGTGAAGTATCCGTCCGAAATGACGTTGCCCTGGATCGGTGTCGTGATTTTGACATCGGCACCGGCGCCGATAAGGGACGAGCTCGCGACGGAGAATTGGGGTACGTTGCCCATGGCGGCGGAGAAGGTGACGGACCATGAATAACCGCCTTGAGCGTCCGGTCCCGTCCGTGTTACGGCCGTGATGCCCGAGGTGCCGATGTTAGCCATGGCACCAAGAATCTGCTGGACGCACGAACGGTCACCGGTCGCCCCGGCCGTGTACCCAATGACACCTGATAGCTGAACCGATCCACCTGTGCTCGTCGTGTCCAGCTGAAGCGTAAAGCCACCACCAAGTGTCTGCCCCGGAGCTGCTGACGTTGTAATCACCTGCACCTCGGGCATCGCCGTCGCTGTTGTAGTGACGACTTGCACAGCATTGACGTCCGCAGCTGATGTCGTGATCGTTTGCACTTCATTGGGTCCAGTGTACGTGGATGTCGTGATCGTTTGGACCTCTTGGACACCGGGATTCGGATCCCAATCAACCTGATCGCGGTTCAAACACGTCGCCTTGCATACGCAGGTTGGTGTACCTCGTAGGCTGAAATTCCCGATCCGCCATCACTTATGGGCGGCGTAAAGCTCACAAGCACGCTTTCTTCACTTTGTACAGACAATTGGACGCTCGCGGGTGGCGTTGGTACTGAAACAACAGCGATGTACGTACATCCATGAATAAATCAGCGCAACGCACCTGTTTGGCCTAGCACAAGCCATGGAATGACCAGCGCAAGGAGTAGCCACGTCGGGCGCTGCGCAGCGGTAGCCCACGGTACCGCCATGCTCCCTCTGGAATGCGCGGATACAGTCGCAATGCCAACAGTCGCGTCGATCTTTGATGGATACGCTTTGGTGATTGGTCAAAATTATGAAAAAGGAAGAAATAAGTCGAGGCAACAGACCAATCGCGTGTGAGGATGGCCAAGGTCAAGTCGCGCTTGGGGGGTGGGGCCCTCCCTAATCGAGGCTCCCCGGGGTCCACCCCAATTTGAACACCGCGGAGAATTGGACACCGATGATCTTCCTGTCCCTGCTCGTGCTCTTCCTCGCGACGTCGCTCCTCGTCGTCTTCGTCGTCTTCTGCGTCGATGGCACGAGGTACGTGAACCAAATTCTCGTTTGAGGTTGAGAACTTTGTAGGGATGGCGTCCTTGGACGCATGCACCGCTCACTCCTAAACGACATTCCCGACGCATGCGGGTAAGATACCCTGAAGCTCTCGTGTAAGCTCATCATATCTAGCGACTTGATCTTGCGTGCGTGCGGGGAGCGTGTGCACGGACAGGTTACGGCGAATGTGCGCTATGTGTTGTACGAGCGCAACCCATTGATGCAGGTAGCATCCCGTCGAACGGCCACCGTCGTGAAAGTGCGTAGCTTGTCTACCTCGCCTTGGTCGGCGGAGGGTACGGATTGTTTCTTATTTACGCCCAACCTCTTATCCCGAATATCTACCTTTCGGCGTATCACACGTCTGTCGCCCTTGTACTCCCAGGACAATGAGCATTCCATCAGGGTCTGTGTTCTATTCCTCTCGACGGCTGCCATATGCACCTTTTTTCAAGCTTGCTCGACCTCCGCAGGCGTCCTGAATGCTCGTTGCCTGCCTCGTGTTGACATGTTGAGCTCAAATCTGGCGTAGGCACGACGCGATGGCACGATCACTACGCGTACGACGGAGTCATGTACAAAAAGGACAGCACATGCAAGACCTGTCAATGCCTCAAGTACCATTGCTGTTCCCAGTTGCGCAGCGCTTAGGCCTGCGTAGACTTGCCCGATCCAAGCACTGTGCCGTCTGCAACGTTTGCGTTCCTCGTTTCGACCATCGTTAGTCCATCCCCCAGTCCCTTCACGACTCATGGATGCGCTGCTAGATTGCGGTGCTCTTGAATAGCATGCAGTCCTCTCGGCTGACCACGTCGTAGCTTGGCTCAACGCGTGTGTGGGTGAACGCAACTACAAGAGCTTTCTCGCCTTCATCATGGTTCTTTTCGCCGACGTGCGGAGTCCTTATGCATCGTAGACCAACGCTGTCTTCCTCATTTACGGCGCCTACGTCCTCGGCTGCATCATCCTAAGCGAAGTACGTCGGGTCTTCCAATCAACCACCGTTGAGAGCCGGCACAGATTGTCAAACTGCAGCTTTTCAAGTCCAAGTACGTCAATCCCGACACCGGCGAGCCCACCGACGCGACGACAATGATCGTCTTTCGCTATGTGCTGCACATCCACCCTGTCAACGTGATGCTCTTCTTCATCTGCGTCGTCATGGGTACGAGGGCTGCGAATACATTCCTCTCCACGGCTGCTTAGGCGCTGCATTGGCTGGCTTCTCTGTGTTTCATGGAAAGCTAGTGCTACAGAACCGCACAACCAACGAGTTCTTCAAGTACATCGGCTTCTCTGAACCTTGTACTCACCCTCTCATAGGCAGCGCAGTGCCCGCGATGCCGTCACGAACTTCTACACACTCGAATCGTCCTGGGCCAACATTTCCGAGGTACAGATGCGCCATGCACACCGCGGCCTTAGCCTGAAGCTTACCGGTGCTTCCAGGTTCTCTTTCCCGTTTGCGACCAGCGGCTCGAAAAGGCTCTGGCTCACCACAACGCAGTCAAGCAAGAGTAGAGAGGTTAACAAGCTTATTCATCCTGCCGAAGTGCCGCTACAAGGCGAGGCATTGCGGCGCGCACATTCTCAATGCGTGCGGGGGTGACATACGCATGCAGATCTTCGGGTGGGAGACGGTCAGAGGAGCTCCAGCGCGCGGAGAGCCACTCCGCGATCAAACAGACGTACATCCCGCAGTCGACGCCATTCGTCTGCTGAGGGCACGGCGCGACCTGGAGCACGACGTTGTTCGGTTTACCGCCGAGAGCCATCACCAGCACACGCGCAATCTCATACGCGCTCTCGAGATTGTGCTGGCCGCTTGAGTCGTAGTATTGGAATGTGCCGGACGCAGGGCGGTAGGCAAGCAGTGCCCAGTGGCTGCCTTGGGACTCAAAGCTCGACCGGTCGTTCACAGGGAGCACGATCAGCTCTTTCCTTGCTAGCTGTAGCCCTTGCGCAAGCTCAGTTAAGTCGTCTTCGTCGTCGCACTACGGCACAGCGTCAACGTCGGTCAAGTAGCTCTGATACCTGTAGAAGCATGCACGAAGCGACCGCCGGGTCCATGAGCAAGAGATCCTCGGCACCATGGCACGTTTCATGGTGGATCATTGTGAAGTAGAAGTTGATAGCGGCGTCATTGAGCCACTGCTTCTTCACGAAGAGCGCGAGATCGCGCTCATACAGCTGCGCGTCGTGGTACAGAACAGCCGCCATTGCAGTGACCACTTATACAGTGTATCCGGTTGGTGGCCACGACCTTCGAAACCTCATCGAGTGCATCTCCGCTCGGGAAATGCTGAAGATTCGTCATGGTTGCCGAGAAGGCAATGCCAGATGAAAGACGAGGGCACCCAACTGGCAGGTCGTTATTGGGAAGTTACACGCAGCGCCGACCGATCGCGATGGCTGAAGTGCCGGAGAGCAACAAGATCTCGAGTCTCCAGGCATTCGCACAGGCGCAAGACGACGATATTCGAGAGACGATTCCTGCGTCCGAGCCTGCAGTCACCAAGCCACCTAAGGACGTTGCCAAGGAGCCGGAGGAAATCTTCAGTGAAGACGAAGAAGCCACTCCGAAGCCTGCTGAGCGTGAACTTGCGCCTCGAAAGACGCTGGCGGACGTGGCCAATGATACGAGTGGCAGTCGGCCGACGCTGCTGCAGGTGGCAACGGAAGGCCATCAAGTGGCGCCAAGTTTACTGCAAGTGGCACACGATGGAACGGGTCGCCGGAGCTTGATGGACGTCGCGAGCAGTTCGACGAGCAACGGCCTGAGTCTCGTCGACGCCGTCAAGAGCCAAGAGACGGCGTCGGAGACACTCGTTGCTGTGGCCAAGACGACGCAGCTGCAGCACCAGTCGACGATTGCCACCGTGCTCAGCAAAGTAGCCGCTGAAGACCGCCGCGCGAGTGACCGCCGCGTGGCTTCTGCGTTGCAGGTAGCGTCGCAGGAAGTGGAAGCAGAGCGCAAGGCAAGCATGCCGACGGGCGCCACGCTTCAGGCCGCGGCCCTCGAAGTCCGAACGGAGCGCACCTTCGTCTACGACCCGTCCAAGGAGAAAGTGGATGCGGCCGCAGGACTTCTCGCTACGTTGTCGCCCAAGCACGCAGTCAATGCGCCGCCGCGAAAGCCGCATGCCTCGGTGGACCGCGATGTGCTCAAGAGCCGGCAGGGTGTCGGACTCCGCCACTCGGGACCGGTTCTCAAGTCCCGCAGAGACTCGCTTTCGTCGTTCCAGAACAACCATCTGACCGAGATGCAGAAGCGACTGCTGTACGCAACCTTGGTCGAGCACAAGCCCAGCGCCAAGAAAGGTATGCGGCGAGCCCTCGCACTCCATCTCACTTTGTATCTAGACAAGCAAGCTCAGCTCGTATGCCGCCTTCGATGCGCACGGGCGACTTCTCTCGTAGGAACATTTGCAGCGCCTCTCGGCACCCGTCAAGCCCCGGTAGACGAAATGTTGTAAAACACCGATGGGCTAACGGCCCATCCGCAGGAAGCGCGTGGGCAAAGAGCAGTACGCGCGAGAGGAGGATCGCAAACACTGCCGCTTCAAGCCACGCCTTGGCCGAGGCTCGAACGAGGCTGGCGCCAGCCGCAGCGACGACGAGGACGAGGGAGACAACCAAGACTTCATCCGACGCATGGAAGCAGCTGAAAAGGCCAAGAACGAGGTGAGCCTTCGTCGCACGGCGAAGTTCCCGAACATAGCAGTAGTCCATTCGTCGCAGTCGCGAAGAGCGCGAGTACATCGCGCAGCTGGACAAGAAGGTGCATCGGCGCTTGGCGCTGCCACGACCTCAAATGCTGAGGAGTAGGAATGTCCCAAGTGCGGCAATCCGCAATCGTACTCGGAGGTTAAACAGAAGCGCAAGCAGTGCCCCAACTGCGGCGTCGCCTACCGGTCGCGCATGGCTTGGGTCGCTCGCCCCGTGGCCGCCCAGTGGTAACGGTGTCGTAGGCAGACGTCGAGACTGAGTTTTTCGAGCGCGTGGAGCACTTTGAACGCCTCAAAACCAAGAAGCGCGATGACATGGCGGCCGAGACGACACCGACGTTCCGCATGCTGCAGCGCAAGGTCCTAGATCCGCGCACCAGCACTTTCGTGACCATTAACCTTAAGCGGCTCACCTGGGTACGACGCCCCCATGGAGCCGCATCGAATGCAGGAACCGATGTAGAAGGACGTTGAAGAAGACTTTCTCGGCCGCGTCCAGCTCGACGAAATGAACCGCATCCTCGTAGGCAATCCCCAGGCTTTGCATGTGGACCCATGTCATCCAGAACCGGGAGGAGCTCGAGAACGAATTCTACGGCTTCCTTACGTTCCATCCGAGCATCACACCACATGCCCGCCGGGTACCTCACGCCCTCAGGCAGTCTCTCACCCGCCCCGCAGATGGAGTACGTGCGCTTTGAAGAGCGCATGCAGCGCGACATCGAAGAGCGCGCGATCCGGAAGGAGCAGGTGATGCGGCCCGCTGTGGACGCGGCGCCATTCCAATTTAGTACCAACTCAGGAGCCGGCAGTCGCTCCCATGACATCCGAGATGCAAAAGGGGCGATGTTAATGGTCAAGAATCCGCAAGTTGCCCGTCACCACCTTGTCCTCGAGGATCGTGCCGTCGGGCAGGTCGATCTTGCAGCCTTCATTGGCGACGAGAATCACCGTGCCCTACGTTGAGATGAGATGGCGGGCCTCGAAGGCGTGAACCGACCTTGAGCGTGATGTCGCTGCCAAACTTAACGTCCCCTGCCACCGTAAGGTGGTCGAGCTCAAGGATGTTGGGGATGCCGCGCTCCAGGCGTTCGGCATACTGCTGCGCGGTTTGAAACTCGCGTCCGAGCTTGACGATTGGGATCGTAGGCAAGCCACGGCTCGGGTTCATGAGCAGGCTACGAGCGGGTCAAGGGCGGTTATATGAGGGCGCGGTGTACCTGCCGTGCTTGATCTGGTACAGGTTCGATTGCACCAGGAAGAGGTCCGACGAAGACTTGACGGGCAGGAAACGCAGCCGCGGCACCTGAATCCCAATGAAGTTTTTGAAGAACTAGACGCAGTGGGCACATGGTTGTGGGCAACGGTAGGGTACCTGGATGGCGCCGCCAGCGGCCGTCTCGAGCTGCACGACTTTGTGGTTGCGCACCGTGCGGTAGCTCACGATGGGGTTGATGTCGATGACGTCCTGGGCGACCATGCGCTGAATGGCGCGCAGATTCACCCAGAGGTTGTTGGTGTTGAACTTGGTGAACTTGTGCAGCGATCGAAACTCCTCGAGATGTTCCGTTGGCACTTGGTTGACCTCGAGCAGGTGCGGCTTGCCCTTGTACGTGACGAGCGTGCCGCCTTGCACGTCCGCGCGGGTCTTGTCCGTCACTTCCATCATGAACTCCGAATCGACGTTGATCATGTGGTACAAGATGTCGAGGTTCACCGTCGCGCCGAGGTTGTCCACGTTTGAGATGAAGATGTACTCTTTCCCCTATGTACGCAGTCGATGAGCGTCGCAGGCGTAGGACCACGAACCTGGTTGATAAGGTTCTCGAGCAAGCCCGACTCGAAGAGCGCGTTGTACACATCGCCGTGACCTGGCGGATACCTATGTGCGGAGTCAGCGCGGCCTGATGAAGGAATGCTCGCCATTTTTCCTGCGTTGCCTTGTCATACTTGGACGAAGGCAGCGGCACGGCCGACTCCTTCACGACGAAGGGATACGAGCTCTAAAGGGACAATGCCGCTCAGCAAAGGAGCAGGAAGAGGATGGACCTGGTTGAACGTGTGAATGCTCAAGTTGTGCATTCGGTACTTGCGGATGATGCGCACAGTCTCGTCATGCGTGTTGAACGAGTTCATAAGCACGAGGGGAACGTCGACGCCGTAGAGACTATTGAGGTACTAACCGGGTCATGAAACAACGCTCAGGGTTGAACATGACCATACCTCAACTTGGCGAACAGTCAAGTCCAAGAAGGAGAGATCCTGGCGGACCTCAATGGCGCTCTTCGGGCCCTGACAACCCATGGTCGTGCCGAGACCACCGTTAAGCTTGAGGATCACCTGTATGAACTCAGCAGTCGCGCATTCAATTCACGAAGAAAGCGATACGTACAAGCTTGTCGAGAAGTTCGTGCTTGAGACTCGCGTCGTTCGGGCACACTTCGACAGTTGCGCTGTTGGTCACGATGGCCTCCGTCGGCGGCATCACAGACTTCCTACCATCATCAATGTCAACTCATGTTAGAAGGTTGTGACGGCGCACCAGTCGATAGGGTTCTTCTTGTTGGAGCAATACTTACGGAAGAGTTTCATGAAGCCCTTGCGTGGGCGAGGAGCCATGATTTCGCCCGCCGCGAGCGCCTACAGGTGATCTTGAGGGACCTTTCAGGGCGGCCGCAAGCGCGTACCTCAGACATTTGGTCTTCCACCGAGAGCCGTCCCGGTGCATGCGTCTTGTACTGGATCATCCTGCGGTTTGGCACGTCGAGAAGTCAGTGAAGTAGCAATCTCGCCGCCGGATACGCCACCGCGGCAACCATCTGTCGTTATCCGGATTCACTTGACGCGTCTACCGTTGGGTGCATTCTGGACAGAACCACCGCCCAGCAGGCGGCCGCTGCCGAAAGCGCCGCCGGCTTCATCCGCCGGCTCGAGCAGTGTCGCGCGCTGTGCGGTGGAGCTGCCCCCAGGGCCGCGGCCGCAATGCCCTACGCGCCGTGTCACCCAAGAGCAGAGTGGCAGCATCCATGTCCCAGGGACCTCTACCGGTGCTACAGTGTACTCGTGGCAGCAGGATCAAACGCTCGCTCGTTAGAGACAAGCGCGGGTGCTGCGCTCGGGAAGACGATGCAACAATCGAAGGGGCAAGGCTTTGTTTAGACAAAACGAACGTCGGCCACAAGAGACACGTGGTCGGAGGGAAATGTTGTTGATGGCAACGACGTCTCATGGCTTGCAGCTTCGAGCGAGAAGAAGGGGAAGTGCCCCGCGGGTGCCAGCGCGCTCGTGTCGACGAGTATGTGGTCGAGCGTTCCGATGAACGTGAACTCGTGGTTCTTCACAAAGTGCGTAAATTCTGGTTGCCCGCACGCGCTCGCGAGCGCCAAGCTGTGTACGAGCTTTTGAGGCGCATCTGCTGGCCACGGCACTGCCTCGTTGCTCGATTGGTCGGGGGACCATTCGAAAGCCGACGCGGCAGCCCAGTGCCGATGATTGGTGTCGACGGCACCTGTGGTAAGAAATTGCGCAGCGATCGCCTCGGGCAGTGCGTTGAGGTCGCCCGTAATGACCACACCGATGCGAAGCCCCGTGGCAGCCTCCAGCGCAGTCTTTTTGGCTTCGAGGAAGCGCGTGAGCAGCACGGTTTGCACAAGCCGAACGGCGTCAGCGTCGTACCGATAGAAGAGGTGAGTGTTGGCGACCAAGAGCGCCTGGGTCGGCGCAGCCTTGCTGCGAAGGAGAGCGATGTGGCCAACGGACGGCACGCTGCGCACGGCCAGAGCCACCTGCGGGTGCGCTGCGAGAAAGAGTCCCAGAGGCGACGTTGGCGGCACATCTGCAACGGCGTCAGCGAATACCAGAACGTGACTCTCCGTCAGAGCCCACACCTCGGTCTTGTAAAAGATGGCGAGGCCTTCGGGCGTCGTGCCGGCCTTGCCCGCGTACTCACCATCGAACCCATGGCCCTGTAGCAGTGGGAGGTAGTACGACTGGCAGATGGCTTCGCCCATCTCTTGAGCGCAGATGATATCGGCGCCGGCCTCGAGCATCTCGAGGGCCACAAGTGGCATGCGGTAGTGGTCGAAGAGGATGCCTGGCTTCGCATGCGGGTACATGCGGTTGTATGTGCGCTCTGCTCGCGCGTATTTGGCGTATAAGATGTTGTACGTCATGAAGCGAAAACCCTCGAGATGGTCCATGGACCGGGTAGCGGCGTAGGCGTGCCGCGGAGCAAACACGCTGCGGTCTGGCTGGGCCGTCACAGCCGTCGTAGACAATGACGAGAGCGTTGCACCTGTGGGAGCCGTCACCGTGACGCACAGAGATGCGCCAATGTCGGAAGCACTTGGGGTGTAAACGGCAGTAGAGCCGACAACGACAGGTTCGGTGCCGTTGGCGACACGGGTCCAGATCCAGCTGCAATCGGCAGGCGTGCAAAACTCTAGTTCGACGGTTGGCAGTAGTGGAATGCCTGTCATGAGTGTATGGGCATGCAATGATAGCGACAACAGCGCGGGCTCATTGACCACGATGTTGTAGATGTCTTCCTGGATCTGCAGCGTCGCGGCGCGGGGTAAGGCGTCACCAAGGCTAAGCGTTGGGGACAAGAGCTCGTTGGCGCCGTTGCGAAATTGAATTGTCGTCGTGGACTTGCCCAGCTGCTGGTGGACTGTCTTTGCTTTGACCTTCTTTCCTTGCTTGGGAATCTTCTTGGTTGAAGGCGGATGCAACAAGCGGTCGATGCGGACAAGGATGCGGCTGAGCTCCTCCGTCGGCTGCCGGACAAGTTGCCGGTCGCTTCCAAGAAGCGAGAACTTGAGGGTGATTGAGTCACCCCCCGGCTGGTGCCGAACGTGTGCCACCAGTGGGGCTTGAGGTGCAGTTCCTGTGCTCATGCTGCGGCGAATGTGCTGAAAAGGCCGGCTACACACAGACCGGCGAAGGCGAAGAATTGTGCGCTGTAAGGCACCGCTGGAACGATTATGATCCTCGGCGGTCCGCGGCAGAGCGAGCGGCGCGGGAGGTCGTGGGGATTGAGGCGACGGCGCCACGAGGAATGTTGCCCGAACGCGCTGACTGGCTCCGATTGGACGGCCTGCGAAAACGCATGGCTAAAAGCACGCCATTTTGCACTTGGACGGTGCAATTTTGGTGTGCCACGTCATGATGCCACGGTCTAGGTGAGGAAGAGCGCGAGAAAGGACCATGCATCGCTGGGAACTGGGGCGACTAATGTGAGCCCCACTTACAAGATGCTGATGTGTCGAATAAAGCGCGGCTTACCGCCCACAGGAAGAATTGCACAAATATTCAAACCTATCGATAGACAGCAAACGTTAGCCAGTTGCAGATTTCAAGCATCTACACGTATAGGCATTGTTCACCACTGCAAAAAGCTATTCGAATTAGCTTCTCGAAGCCCAGAGTCCATCGTGCAAGCAGTCGATGTGAGGCTCTATGCTCCAGGACGTTGCTGGTCAATTAAGAATTGCGTCTTTTTAGTCTATGTAGTAGGCTCCGTTGGCCAATAGATTCGCTTTGGGAGGGTGCGCTCGAAAGTGGTCGCCCAGTCGCCGCAATTGATGAACTCGAGGAGGGAGAGGAGCACCGTGTCGATGTTAAGAACGTTTGATCGAACATGGAGCGTCTCTTGCACAGGCAACCGCGCTGTGCGCACGTTTCCGAGCCCGCGGGCCTTGCTAAGGCTTTGGCCCTACGAACGTTGAAACACTGATTGACGCTCGAAAGCACCTTGCGCACTGAGCGATCAACAATGCCTCCAATGACGTAGACTGCACGCGGATTCACCTCCGTTAGCACGTTTGGCGAATCGGGCGAGAGGAAGATGAGCTCATCGTTGGGGAAGACTTCGTCGATGGGCTCTGGATGCCGTGTCGCCTGTAGAGCTGGTGAGAACTATTGTGATCTCCAACAAGATACCTTCCAGGAGCCCACGCCGCGCTTGTCGCAGAGCGCTGCGATCTCACCATGATACGAAGCAAAATGCAAGGAAAGCAGAGACGGATGCTCTGCCTTCTTCATGGCACCGTATGCACATGCGGCTTGCTTGATCACGCTGTTGCGTTCCTATCCTCCCGTGAGATCTCCGCCAAAGATGGCTGTCGCTGGCTACCCGCTGGGTTTGCTCCTGCAAGAACGCAAGATCCACAACCACGCGCAAACCTGTCGCCATTGCGCTGTTCAGCTTGTCCTACCACATATCGCACCAAGCTGGGACTAGGTGAGCAGACCTCGAGACGCGCCTTCGCAAGCCGCTTCTGAGCGATCTTCTCTTCGTAGTACCGTTTCTTCTCTTCAGGTGTGAGCGTCGACGTGATAGCTTCGTCCGCTTCTTGCCGCGCGGCTTGCTGCTCTCGCTTGCGGTCTTTGCGTCGCGCGTCGTGCTGTGCCCTCCGGTATTCAATGCGATCTTGCCGGCGCTGCTTCTTGGCAGCCCTCTTCTTCGCCGCAGCCTCATCTGATACTTCCTGCACCCACATGGTGACGGCAACGACGGCAATCGTCACGCCGACCCAGAGCGCGACCGTCCACGGATTCCTCGACATCGTTTTGTTGGTGTGCGTCCTTTTGATTTTTGTTCATTATCTCAGCCACGGAAAGATGGCTTTAATACGCATATTTTGTGAAGAAAATATTGGATTGCGCCAGCCAATTGCGTAAATAATACCGAAATATACGACGGAGCAAGATGCTTCAATGCCATTGGCTCATTGGCAATTTCTAAATTCTGTGCTTGAAGTGGTTCGCTTTTCGTATTTTAATGATGGCAAACGAGCGTCCTGGGTTGTTTGTATGGGTATCCAAGCCTATTTAGCGATCGAATTTTATTTTCGGGGCCGCCCAGTGTCCATTTCACATCAGCGATGGCTGCCAACCCGCGCAGCAACATGACGGACGCCGAGAGCGAACGGTCCCCGCTCCTCCGCGCCATGCGCAACTCGTTCCAAGAAGACTCGCTGTACCATTCCATGTCCAATCCGAACTATTTATCCACAGAGAGCACGACGGCCACGGACGATGCGTACCTCGGACGCATGCGCGTATTCCGCCCCATCGTCTACGCCGAAAAGGCGCTCGGTGTGCTCCTCAACAGCGTGATCATCTACGTCTTCTGCTGCATTCTCGGCCTAGGCTTAGTGTGCATCAACGCCGACGGCGTGCTAGGTAATGGCCGCGGTTGGAACTGGTGGCTCGTCTTTTTGCCCTTCTGGATTGGCAACGCAATCGTCATCGTCGCACACATCATTTCCATGCGCTCTGCTACGATGTTGCGGCAGTGGGCCGAGACTGATTGCATGTCGAATGAGCCACTTCTACCGCTGCTCCGCAAGATTCTCCTCATCTACGCCATTAGCGTGCCCGTCACGGCTTTCCTTCTCTGGAGCGAGCTTGCTTTCTGCGCCATCCTCAGCGATATGACGTACCGGACTACTAGCGTTTACTTCGCCTTCACGCCCATCCTCGTCATCGAAGCTGCCTACATTGTGCGCTACCTCCTGTGCAAGGCTCGCAGTACGCTCCCGGTAAGTTGTTCGATAGTTTTTCACCGGGACCTCACCGTTGAGTAGGGCTGCAGCTGGGTGCTTACGTTTGTGTTCACTCTCATGCTGGCCTACAACGCCGACCTCGTCCACCGCCGCGACCCGACCACGGACCTCCTCCCGGGTGACTTGCTGCCGTGGTTCACGGTCTTTTGCCCAATCTTCGTCTGGGAGTTTCTCATGTTCGGCTCGCTCCTGATCGTCCTCTACTCGCAAGCCGCGGGCTACTACAACATGGCTTCAGCGCAACTCGCTGCCACTGTGCTCTACACAGTTGCCCTTGCTGCGGGAGCCGTCGGTCACGTCATGCTCCTTGAGCACATGGAGCTCGAGTCCATGTCCCTCGACGTCCCGTCCATTCTTCTCTTCTCGGCGTGGGTTACCGGCAGCCTCGCGTTTTACATCATATCGCGCCAAGAGGTCGCCAAGCTCATGGCGTCCCGCGGTGGCGCCGTGCCGGTGCCGCTGACGCGAACGGACCACGGGTGGGTGACCCATCACGCGGTGACGGACCATTGGATGCTTCTCGGTGACATTCCGTTGACGGCTGCAGGCCTCAACCAGCGAGGTCAGCGCAAGCGCACGGCGAGCGACATGGAGAGTGATCTCAACTCACAGGGATGGTTGTACGTGCGCAAGGTGCTGGGCTCTCGCCTCTTTTCGTGGTGCTGCTGCCTCTCGGGAAGTCGCCGGTCGTTCGACGCGGCGTCGCCGAGCGAGCATCCCGAAGGCCGCCTGAAAAACGTCAAACGCAAGAACTCGGGCAGCTACAGCGACCTGCATGTGGATGTCGACAAAGCGTAGTACCCACAAATAAGAATACCATCGTGCGCTGACACCACCGTGGATCTCGTGCCCGTTTTAGAAAGCCTGTTCCAAGATCGACCGCGGTGTTGTTCTGTGCTGCATGCCTCGTCTCGCCACCACACCGCGCCTGCCGCGACCCGCTCCTCAGTGATCACATGTAGCCGACATCCGAGTCTTCTTTTAGGAGGGACCGGCGCCGCAGTCCCTTGTCAACGTGCTGGGAACATGTAGTAATAGTCTTGGTGGCGGCGGGGTGTAGATCACGGCCAACGACGCCGGGAGCCAAACTGGCCACGCTTGAGGTGGCCATCATGGATGCCATTCCGAGTTGGCTACTGCACCTCCGATCATGCGAACGCTCCCGGGACCCGCACCCGTCGGCAACTTCGATTCGAAGCCATACACGATCTCGCTCCGCGTACGGCCGAGACCAGTCCCCTTCCTGCTCATGGCCCTTAGCTTCGGCAACGTCCAGGGCATGCTGTTTGCTTGCAGGAGAGCGGCTGGTGGGTAGCGGAGCAGGCCGGGCATGCGCTGCCGCTCGTCGCTTGTTGGCGTCGTTTGCACGTACGGTGTACGACGTACGTGTACATCGGTGTACCGGTGACAGTTACTTGATTGCTGCACTTTCTAAAGTCGGTTTTCGATGCTTTTTGATTTCGAGATCTTCCATGCTTTTTTGCAGCGCTTGGAGCGTACAATCAAAAATGGACCATCGCGACCTCTTCGCCGACCTCAAGCTGGACCTACCGCCGGTGCCGACGAACATGCACGTCGCCGTTGCGCGGCCATTCGCGCAGACCTTTGGCAGCCCGACATCGGTTGCTGACGACGCTCCGTCCATTGTTTGCCTTGGGTGCTACAGCCATGGGACCAAACACATGCGCGATCTTTGCACGCGCCAAGCCTTTCTTACACAAGATTTACTCACGTACCATCACTTGGACGCCACAACAGACAGCGAATTGCCTGTGCAGCTCGTCATGACCAATGTGGTACCGTGGGGCCACGGTGACGAGTACAAGGCCCTCGTGCAGCAGAGCTCATGTGAAGTGGAAGGAATCTTTGGTGGTTCAGTGCGCTCATACATGGATGGCAGTCTCTCTGGCTGCAAATCGGCTTTCTTTGGCGGGATTGTCTTCCATTTCCCAACGCTTCAAGCCTGCATCTCGTGGTTGTGCTGTGCGCAGAACGCAGAACTCAAGCTCGGATGCCCATCGATCACATCACAGAAAGCAACGTTCACGCTGCTACCACTGCCACTTGAAACCCCTTGTCCGTTCGACCCGTTTGAAGGCGCGGATAGCCCCACATCAAGCGACGAGGTGTGCACGATTTCCTTTGAAGAGTGCATCGAATATGCACTTCTCGACATCACATGCGACAGCGACACGGAGCCCGAGTCTCCAAACTCCCTCTGGAACTTCGACACCGATGCTACCAGCAGTAACGAGCCTAGCCTTCCGTCGAGCCCATCGCCGGCTGAGGCGCCGCTCGTGGAGCAGGCCACATTCGTGGACGGCCACGGGGTGCCATTGGCATTCAAGGCGCTCTACTACCGCAACAACAAGAAGGGCGGGATTCGCAACTTGCGCTGCTTCCCCCAATGCAAGCGGGGCGCACATACGACGACAAGCTTCTGTGGCGACCTGCTTCGTGTGCAAGTATACTTCTCCGCCGAGGCCCGGCCTCGCGTCCTCGGCTTTGCCCGCTTCCGAAGTGCCATGGACCACACGCCAGCCCTACGCGTAGGTTTGTCCGTCAACCCAAGCGCGATATACGATCACCTCCGCTCCAAGGAGCACCCAAAGGAGATGTGGATGCAGACCAAGCCTGTGGAGGTCGTGTCTCCAACGCACGTGGTGTACGAAATCCGGCCGTCCGAGCGCAGCCTCTCGTGGCACTACGGTTTCCACGGCCCCAACCCGCAGATCCAGAAGAGCAACACGCACTTCCTCGAGATCGGCTTCTTTGTCGAGCGCGACGGTCGCTTCCTGTGCATCGGCGCCGCGCAGACGCCTCATTTCCGCGTGGCCTCGAGCCGGACGTGGGCCAAAGAGTCGTAGTTTTTGTAACATTTTGAGTGTTTTTGAAAAGCAAGTGTTTTGTGTCTAAACTTCACCCTCCTACAGCAGCCTGTCAGCCGCGTAGCCTGGCGCAAAGCACTTTACCTCGCTGCCCGCCGTAACTTCCTCCGTCGACGGCACTGGGGACATCTGTGCAGTTTCCTCCTTGGTGCCGTCATCAGGCTTGGCCGAGTCTTCAGAAGCTTTCGCAGAGTCGTCGTCCGCATCCGGAGAGACGTTGGGCGACGCCTCCGCAACTTCGGCAGCCTCGGCAATTGGCGTCTCTTCGGGCCGGCCGAGGACACCACGGACAATGGCTGGGGTTCCATGCACGGCCTTATCGAGATGGATCACGTTCGTGCGCATGCAGCCACGCATCGTGCGCCAGCAATGCATCTACCAGCGGGTTAGTCGTTTTGGTCGTGCAGCAGCCCCACCTTGTCCTTATCGGGCCAGTACTCCTTTTCGATGCCATTCTCGGGGTCCCATGCCTCCTCGAAGCGCTGGATGTATGTTTGCACAGACACGCGCGTCGCTACGCCGCGATGCCTCAGTGCAGAACTCCTCGGCTTGTACCTCGCTGCGACCCGCAGATGCTTTTGAGCAAGTCCTCCTCTTTGAAGATTCCCTCGAGGATCGTTGGCATTCGGCCCGTGTTAAGGCGCTTGCGCGGTGGTTCGGAGGTATCGTCGGCCTCAGCGTCGGCTACCGGCTGCTTTTCGTACACAGGGCACTTGTCGCTCTTCCATTGCACAAAGTTGCGTTCGCGCTCCAGGACTTCCGCAAGCATCGTACTGAAGCCGGTGCCGTTAACATTTTTCCGCAGCAGCTGCAAGACGCGGTCCTGCCTCTCGTCGATGGCCACCTTTAAGAACGTGTGCACAGCAGCGTGGGGTGCCACGTACCTTGGATGCCGTGGCCGGAATCTTGGATCGCTCGAGGTGGCCAAAGAGAATAAGAAACTAACAAGGTCGTAAAAGGATGTTCCACAGCCAGGTGTACTTGAGTGAGCATGCATTCGCGCAGGACGGGGTCGTGGAGCTGGAGGTGGAAGAGACGACTGTTGGTCAGGTACTTGGTCTGGAAAAAGTGGTCGTCGTCGTCCTTGGAGCTCGTCTGCGACTGCAGCTCCCGCGCGCGGTCGATGTCCTCCGGTGAGAACGGGTTGGACTCGAATGCTGTGAGCACTTGGTCGAGCTCGTGGAACTATACAGCATAAGCTCTCATTGTCTTGGCGGGTAGGCGGACGAGGGTCGACCACTCAGCGTCGCTTTCAGTTGCTAGGTTCGGGTTCCGAAGGAAGCGCTGGATGTCCCAAAACACTTTGTACAACGCGAAGTCCGTCGTGGCGGCCTCCTCAAGAGGTGCCTGAAGGAAGATGAGTCAGTTCAGTCAAACGAGGGTGCCAGTCTGACCTGCTCCATGGACTGCTTAAACTCAGCTTCGGTTTGGAAGGTTGTGACGTTGCTCAGGTTGAACTAGAAACGCTGCATGAAGGCGAGTAGAGGCTGCGAGATGGATTACTTTGCCCGTGAGGTTGACGGCCGACCGCTCCGAGAGCGAGAACGTGTACGCGAGGAACATGAGGATGCGTCCGCAGAAGACGGTGTTATGCGTCTTCGAGAGGCGTCGAAGGAGTGCGTTGCACATGCGAAGCAAACACAGCGACGCTTTGTTGTTTTTGCCAGCTTGGATGAAGTCCGACTAGTCACAGAGATGAGAGGTATGAGGTGTTGAGGGCGTACGGTCGTGAGGGGACCCCGACGGCTTTCAAGTACACCCCATAGCTGCTCGCAAACAACGATCGTCTGGCAGTCCATGAGGTCCTCAAGAACCTTGTACGGAGCGTTGATCATGAGGTAGCGCGCTTTGGCCCCGGCGATACAGAGGTCAACCAGCGTCGAGATCCCGACGCTATCTACCGTGGAACCCCGCATGCGGTGGAGATCCCACGACATCTTTTCCGCAACGCGTTGAATTGCTAGCTCAAGGATCGTATGCACATGGTCGTCTGTGCAGTCAGGTGTCTCGTGCTTAATGCGCTCAAAGAGGTCGCCGAGACGCCGAAGCGGCTCCGGCATCCGGAAGAAGTAGATGATCTCTCCCTAAGAGCGTATACATTAGACATGCTCATACATGGATCCAAGAAGGCGGCGTCTACCTGGGCGAAGGTTGCGAGCTCGCAGGCCGTACGCATGCTTCTTCCGTTCCTTGTGAAAGCGGTGGCGTTGGGAAGGCTGTTTGGATTGGTGGAAACTCCTGACATTTCTCAGCAATCTTCGCAGCTATTGGAAGTTTAATGATATATATGACCAATAATATCACTGCATTAATTGCATTAAGCAATTCCAGTTTTGAACTCTTGGCGGCGCGATGGACAACTTCGTCGATCCTCCGCTCGACCAGCATCTCGAGGCTGCGGACCGCGCGGTCGCCGAATGGGCTGAGATGGAGAAGCGCCAGTGCGACGATGCTCAGCGTGCCTGTGCAGCAGACGTCTCCAAGGACGAGCAGGAGCTGCGCAGTCTAATGCAACGCCGAGCACATCTCCTAGCAAGTGTCAAGGAGGCTGACGGCAGCCGTGAGCAGCAAAAGCGCATGATTCACGGCAGTGAACATGAAGTTCGTGCCCTTCAGACTGAAATTCTAAAGGTCGAGCCCGCAGTCGACAGACTCAAGAGTCGCGAAAAACTGCATGTGGGCAACTTGACGAAGTTCAACCAAGGTAACCCTACTCGGCATGCCCTATGACGCGAAAACCCGCTACGTAGAGCGTGAAAAGGCCGCTCAAACGCATCAAAGTGTCGTCGACGAGCTCATGAAAGGTATTCACATGTACCAGAAGCTTGGCCTCGGGATTACGGAGGTTGGAGGTATGTTGTGGTTCGACCCTGTGGCGTTCTCATGCTCGCTCTATCAGAGAACCATTTGGGTTTTGTGTTTACCCAGATCGACCCCAGTAACCACGACCGCGAGTTCTCATTCTCCCTTCGCGTCCACCAAGACGCTTTCGTCGGTGAACTTTGCAGCCATGATTGCTTGCCCATTCTCATCGAACCATAGTGGAGACATGCTCGCCCGAAGTCGCCGATGTCCCAGCGCTCCTCGACGCGCTCAATTCGACGAACAACATCTCGTTTTTTGTGCGTTCCATGCGTCAGCGCTTCAAGAGCTTGATCTAATCGAATATCTACCACGCATACTTCTGTCGACTAAATGCGGCGTCGCTGCGCAGGTGGGGGGTTCCCATGTACTGCATCCGGTGCCTCGCGAAGGGCTCGCGGGGGTAATTGCGGTCCGATGAATGCATCTTTTGGCTTGAGTGTCCACTCATACCGGCGCTGAAGCAGGGCCAAGCGCTCATCCAGCTTGGCCCGTGTGTCCTCCAGTGCCTCGTCAGCTGGTGCGTAAGAGATCTGCAGGATGTTGCCGTAGAATGGCGATTTGGTCACACGCGTCTTAGCATGACGCGCATTGTTGATCGTCTCGTAACGCAGCCAGAGGACGTCGAGAAACTCGGTGGCGTCGTCATCGTCGTCCAGCAGTCGCCACTCCTCGACAACGCCGTACAGACCGAGGCGCGCGACGAGCTCATCTATTGCACCCAGCGCCGGGATGTTGCGTACAATGAGGTACCGTGATTCTTCGTTCACAGTGTAAGCTGTGGGTCGAACCTCCTTCCCCGATCGCGGGTTGGGCTGTCGGTACGCTGGGACCGATTCCATTTTCGCTCTATTCGTACAGTATTTCAGGGACCTGAAATAGTATGTAGCGTCCATCAGAATGGACGCATGCAAGTAGCGAGAGGGCTGTGACTAGTATCGACCTACTCGGCACAAGCAGAAGTTGCTCAAAGCTGATAGAACTGCTTTCTCGTCACAGGCAGCGCCCGCTCGCGCTAGGGAATAGCGCGGGACTCGACCATCTTTGGTGTCTGGAGCTAGCTGACGTACATAGACCGCGGTGCAAGCTGCCTGACCTTTAGACGGTCGCGAAAGGAAGCATTGACTTCGTAGACGGGCTCGCGAGCACGAACATAATCGCTACCAAGAATTAGAAGTCTCCATCGCCAGTGTTGCTGTCAGTGCATGGTGCTATCCCTGTAGCGCCTCAGGCTCCTGACATTGCATGAGCTTAGTCGGGATTGCCGAAATCACACATTTGAATTTTCAGCGATCTTTCGTGTGTCGAGTATCGCACGACGTCGGAACAATAAGTCATATACTCACGCTATTAATTAATGAAAGGTAGCGGATGCCGCTACGTCGGCGAGGTGCACCCGCGGGTGGCGCTGCTGGATAGTCCTCAACGCATCGTCGCAGTCGAGCATGGATCGACGGATGGCCTCCAAGATTAGGAGCTCCTCCATTCGCGCGAGAGACGCTTCATGGGCCCGTGGGGCGACAACGCGGATGTGCTGACCAAGGTCTGCTTGGCGCGTCTGCGCCACAACTTCAGCCTGGAGCCGCTGACGGTCTTCAACGGACGCAAATTGCACTTCGATCTCACTTGTCATCGACGCCTCCGAACTGCTTTGGTCCGTGCAGTCTGAATCTGCAGGGTACAACTTTCCCTGACCAAGAGCCTTGAGCTCAGTTCGCGGTTGTTAAATTACCTTCATCCGTCCAGAGGCACCAATGGCAAACTGGGTCTTGAAGTTGTCGTGGTTGCAAAACGGGCAGCTACAGTGCGGTTGCTGAGCCATCGAGCTGGCACTACACCCATTACACCTGACAACCTTGTTGGGTGGCTTGGTTTGAAGTACGCACTCTACGAGGAATAAGCTTCTGCAAGCTCCCAACGGTCATACCGGAGCAAATGGCCTGCTTGCAGCATGTAGTCTGGTTTAACGTGCTCGGGTAGTGCTACGCGTTGGTAAAACACTCAGATCGCCTTATCGACCGTACCAAGAAGCAAATGGGACACTCATACGAGTCGGCTCGGGACGATTCGCTGCCAGGGTATCGGGGAGCCAACTTCCGTTCGAGGATCATCTTTCGCACCACCTTGTGCTCCCATGGGCAGGTCGTGTACAGCCTACTCTTGGCGTGAGGCGAGCTAGCAAAGCGGCACCGACCCCGTCGGTTGTGTGTAGCGCTCGAGCTCCTTGGTGTGGCGCGTCTTCCCGGACGAGTTGCCCATCGCCGTCCACCCGGCCAAAGAAATTGTGAAAGATACCCGCTGCCCTTTTTGTCGCTTTTCTCCGTTCTAAAATTCCAATTTATGACCAATCCAAGCGCGCGACGGCGGGGTCGAGGACGCAATGGACTCACTGGGAGGACGACGAGCAGTCGTGGGCGCCTCGTCTTCGTTGACTCAAATGCATGGCTGCGAAGCATCTCGTGGAGCATGCAACTAGTTCAGTCCATGTGATGCTGTGGCCGCTGGGAAAGCTGCCATTGGGCTCTGCCGAACACAGCATTGCGTGCGTCCAGCCCGCTCCGCAATACAGCCTCGCGGAAATGAGAGAACAGCAGCAACCATAGTGCACTATGCATGTTGGGTACCTTGGAGCATTCACATTTGATGGCCTCTGCTCATAGGATCCACCGATATCGCAACCAGTGTGTGGTCAGCGCCGTCGCCAGCCATGGTGGGTTGATTTTCAATTTTGATTCCACCGTGCTCGCGTCCAAGTTCAACCTGATCTTTGGCCACTACCTCATGGTCCTGGGGCTGCTGGTCATGGTGGCACCGCGAACCGTGTTCCCAATCCTGGACGCCGTGAGTACAGCAGTGTTCTTTGCGGCTCCGCTGCCCGCGTTCTCCATTTCCGATAGCGACATGGCCCACGTGTGCTGGATTATCGTTGTGGCCCTTGGGTTCGTGTATGCGGCAAACAGTTGAGACGACCTCCGCAACGGCAACCAGTGCTTTGCTCGGCGCAGCATCGGCTCCCGTATCTTGTTCTGCACCCTCACTGCTGCTTCAATCCTTGTCGGTCGCATTTCCAGCGCTTTATCGATTTCGATTGTCCAGGATGTCATCACTGCAGTCATTGTGATCTACCTGCTTCGCCGTGATGCGATCAAATAGAGCTAAATGGTGTTCACGACACCAAATATATTTGGGCGGCATAACAAACTCAAAATCTCATCGCTTTCGATATCCCTGGAGTAGAAGTAAGTAGTCGATCAAACGATTGATCAATGTAGTTCTTCCCCGCAACCATACCAAGGACGGAGGTCAATTTGTTTCAACGAAACAAGCGAGTAAAAACCTACAGGCACCCGAAGCGGCCACCAGACTCGTCCTAATCTAGTCGCACGGCAGCTACTTCACCGCTTCCATGGCACAAAATGCGGGAGCTCCACTGCAGCCAT